>VDFB02017397.1:0-86137 GCA_007258455.2 Sequoia sempervirens
TGGACTCTGTCATTTGCATTTGTCCCCATTCATTTTGAAACAAATATGAATTAAGTTTTTTAAAGGTTAGAGTTTGACTTTCTCCTTGTAGATGCGAAGACTCCACAAAGATTTCAAACAATGATGGCAAGCTAGTGATGAGCAGAGCAACCGGATTGTCTTCATCTATTTGTTTATTGACACGTAAGAGTTGATCCCTTAGGTTTTTCATTCTAACTAGATGTTTCGACAATGACCAACCTTCACCTAACTTTGTGGAAAACAATAGCTTTTTCAAATACAAGGCTACTTTTTACATAAATTTCATGGTTGTTTTTAGACTCTTCCAAGGATCTCTTCTTTATGATGGTTACCAAAATCTACAGGATTTGAAGCCATTGTGGTTTCTATTGTTAGGATTATTCTATCACAATAACACTACAAAGCAATAGTGACTATTTTGTAACTGCTAACATTAAGTTTTGGTCTATCAATTTTTGTGCTTTGGGCAAAACAAGATATTGTATATTGGCTATGACTATGCAACCTAGGGTTTACAAGGAAACTTCAAGAATACAAATTTTTGTTGACTAACGTAGGATTTTTCACAAAAAAATAGTACACCAAAATTTGTATATTTTGCAAAAAAATTGCTAAAGTTTTAAAAAATTCCCAGTGTCTGGCGCGCACTTATAATCCTTACTGTTAGCAGTTTATTTAATTCAGTTAGCCTTTATAAACGAACAATCATTCATAACATGATTTTAACGACAAATTACATTTGGCCTTCAACCAGTGAAATTAGGAAAACAAATTGAAAATTGAAAATTTATATTTTAGTTTTGAAAAAGTGTACTTTGAATCAATTTTCACCCAGCTTGTATGTATTGCCAAGTTCATCCATACTCTATCACTGTTCATCTGTGGTATTGTTCATACACACCACAATTTATCTTCTCGGACAGGGAACTTTGACAGTAGATTTCTTCTCCTTTGACATTAAATTCCTCTTTGGACGGCAATCTGCTGGTGATTGAACAGACCTTCTTTGAGACAATTCTCTCCTTTCTTTGTAAAATCTTCTCTTGGATCTTACCCTCTCCAAAGCTTCCTCATCTATATTAATGCACTCTTTGTAGGGTTTTTGATGAGCTCAAATATTGCCTCAATTTAATGCTCTTTTTCTATTTCCAATTGAATTCCCAAAGACATTTCTACCTTTTAAACAAAACTTTAATGAATATTAGATATATTTGTACCCCAAATAATTTTGGCATTATGTGTAAATTGAGCTAAATCTTGTTAAAATTCCATGTAAAGTCTATTTTAGGTCAAACCAATCATAGAATCTCGGTGGGTTTCTGTCAAGGAACACATGTACAAAATTCTAAAAAATTGAAAATTAGGGTTTTTTCCCCTATTTTCAGGGAAATCCCTCGAAAATAGGACCTTCCCAGAAATGATCGAAAATGATTTTGATGAGCAAAGGGCTTCCACAGTCACATTGGTCAAGTCGAGGAATCATCAAAGACGTTTTACTCGGTGGGTCCATTTCTCTTTTCGGGGAATGAAGTTGGGAGCTCCCTGACCATTAATGGCGGTTAGCGATGCGGTCTTTGACTAAGCTGGCTTCAGCGATACAACCACCATGGCGGAAAAGGTCGAAAAAGATGCTGTTTGACGAAGGAGATTCCTGAAAACGAAAAAGGTCAAAATTTGACCAACTCTGGAGATGTTACGAAGGGGAGATTGCTCACATGTTGAAAAGGCGCCTTTTTCAAGCGAGCCCATGATCTTCCCAAAATTAAATGCGATCGGTATGATCATCCATGGGTCATTCTTGATGTTAGTCTTTGGCTCAACAGTGAAACAAACATCCAGATCATCTGATGGATAGATCATAAGCAGCTGCTGACAAAGCAAAAAGAGGCAGTTAAGGAATTATCAGGAAATCACAGGTAAACGACAAAGTTGCAGGAAAAAGAGCCTTTTCAAAGCAAAGGCGCCCTTTCTTTTGGACTTCCAGATGCTGACCAATGACAAAGGGCTTCCTTTGATGACCTTCTCAGCTCAAGCAAATCTCGGAAACGCAACTGCAAGCATCAATACCTGATAGAGCAGTCAACGGATAATCTGGATCAAAGTAGGCAACTTGTCAGACGAAAATAATCAAGCTAAAAGGCAAAAGCGCCCTTTTCAAGGAGGGGCGCCCTTGGATAAAGGAACCCTAATTTGAGATCCAGATTTCCCGAAGACAGTCATTCTTAGCAGAACAGAGCTGAGTACCTGATGAAACGTCATGTGAAAACATCTGACTCTCCGATCAACGAGAAATCCAGTTCAAGGCACGAGAGGTCATTTCAAATAAGCTGAAGAACGAAGACTGAAAAATCACTAAGGCATTGGCAAAAGCGCCCTTTCTTGGGAAAGGCGCCCAGTCTTTTGGAGCCCTTAACTCAGCTTTTTATCATTCAGTCTCCCAGGCACTTCTTTCCAGTATGGATTCAGCTCCGTAGTGAATGTGTCCGTGACGTCTCAAGATCAACAGACAACGCCAGATTCAGGATCAAACAGGGGGTTTTCAGGAGAGAAAATACCAAAAAACTTGCAAAATATGAAAAGGGACGCCTAAAAAAGGTCAAAGGTCATTTGTTGACTAAAGTCAAAAGCTTTTTGAGTTAAAGTTGGCTAAAACGCTCCACGATTGGTGGAAATCACCTTTTTAACTTCAGATCGAACTCAAATCACCTTTTGAGCTTGTGTTAGGTCCCCAAATTTGTGGATCTGAAGCTCAAACATATATATTCAAGGAGATGGCGTCCCCTTTTCATTATTTCATTGCAGGTTGAAGGATAAAAACAGCCACAAAGCTCTCAAGGACGCCATTGAAGATCTGAAGGAGGTTTTCATCCGTTCTTCATTTTTATTTGCAGATCTGAAGCAGGAAAAGATTGCCATTTTGAGGATTGGATCAGAGATAGTTTTTTTTTTGAAGATCAGATAAAACTTCCAATCCACCTTCTGTCTTTTTCCTCTCTTCTTGTCTTAGGTTTTCTTGCATCTGACAGAAAAAGCAACAGGCTACATCAGATCTGATCAACTGGGTAGATTCAGCATCATTTTCCAGAGAAACCCATCTCAACAAATTTTCCAAAATCAGCAAACTTGCTGCCCCTATTTTTGGGGGTTTTTCCAAAAAAGTTTCAGAATCCAAATGCTGAGGAACTGGGTTTGTTCAGCATTGAAGCACGAACAAAACCCATGTGCCAGATTTTTTCCGGAAAAATACTTCTCGGCAGGGCGCTATTTTTAAGGGTTTCCGAAAATCATCTGAACTAGGTCAAGCTTACAGTCAATCTTCAAGTTTTTCAGGATGCAGTACTCCCAGGTGCAATACGAGACCAAGACGGTCTTACTCCATGATTACCTGAAAACAGTTGACACAAATCTACACCAAGTAAATCCAGTGGTCGATTTGGAGCAGTTAGAAGGCATGAATCAAATAACATTGCAGAATATCGAAGAATCCGGATTGCTGCAAGCCGCATCAATTCCCATCACACTACAAAGCGTAGAGCTCGTAATCGCTTGTATCAAGCATTACAACCCTACCACCAGAGAAATCAGAGCAGCAGATGGAAGAATTGTTTGCAGTTTAAAGCCTCAGGATATCGAAAGATGTTTTGATATTCCCTCACATCCTAACAGCAAAGTCATATCATTGACGGAATGTGAGAAAGCTTTTGAGACGGCTAAGGACAAATGTCAAAGGATAATGGCCGAAAAATGGCTGAAAGTGACAAAGGCAAGCTTGCCTAAGTTGTTGGGGCGAGGAGAATGTAAAGACGAGTACGCAGTGTTAATCACTCTACTCAACAGTCACTGGAGAAGAAGATGGTCGTCAATTCCAGCCATGGATGTACTATGTCATCGCTAAAATCATTGGCAGGAGGGAATACTATGACTGGGCCACTTTGATCAGTGACACACTCCACCGACAAATCACTGGGTATCTGGAAGCTCATAGGTTCCACATGTGCTCTTACCTAGTATACCTAATAGCCTTCCAAGGCGATTTTAGGTTATTGAACAATGTGGGAACCTTAGGTGTGCAGAAGGTTCACGAGTTTTTCACACGCCTTGAGTTTACTCAAGCAGAAAGACACTTCAAGAAGACAAGTGATCACTTCACCATGCACATAGTTCGTGAGCTTAACCATGAGATGCACGTGCGTATTTCACAGACAGCCAGAGAGGCAATGGCGGATTGGGCAGATTGGTTTATCCAATTTCCTACATTCTCCTACATACGCGTGTATGGCTACATTGGCCACCCCGCCATGCTACCAAGACACCCTTCCGATAGGGTAGTTTTCATGGAGTTCCTGAGACAGTTGTCCGAGGTTCATGTCCACTTGCGCTTGAAGAGGAAGACAGCTGTTAACTTTCCCGTTGAAATGGGACTATATAGATGTGGATTCGCGGCGGATGCAAAGATGATGGGTCAAGAAACAAGGAGGTTTAACCTCAAATATCTCATTGATAGGAGATCCTATGATCCCAGAGGACTCTATGCAGCACACCTCGAGCAACACTCGTCACATAAGTCTTCTATGGAAGATTATTGGGTGAATTGTAAAGACGAGTATGAAGTGCGAAGAAGGAACTACAGCAGATTCAGACTCCCACAGATTGCTGATTTCATGTCAGCAGACATTGAGGGCCTGTCAGATGATGAAGGGGAAGTCATTCTCCCCACATTCTTCGCAGATTCAGTTGACTCCCAACCGCTCCCGAGAGTGGATTGGTATGCCAAAGAGGATACATCTATAGAAGAAAGAACGAGTAGAGTGGTTAGAAATAGCCAACTCTATCTCGACAGCAAGAAATCAAGGAAGGTGATACCTCACAGAACAGAGCCGCCACAGGTTCAGTCTACACCACCTTCCACTTCAAGAAGGAAACCAAGGCAGAAGCAATGGTGCAATCCTCCCCGAGGGATGAGGATGTCAAAACCTAGAACACAGAGGACACCAGTGGAGAAAGCCACACATAGTCCTGAAATAATCACGGGTATTGCTGCCCCAGAACAAAGAGTAGAGATTGCTACCCCTGATTCAGCCGAAGTTATCACAGGAGAACCAACAGCAGTAGTTGTTGAAGAACCAGTGGCTGAGCCAATGGCAGAGGTAGCAACAGTAGAAGCAGCAGCAGAAACGGTGCCTGTTATGGAAGCAGAGCCGCCAACATCACCAGTATCACAGCGAACACAGTCCTCATCGACTTGGATTCGCCACCGAGAGACATTACTCCAGCACAGTCTCACACATCTAGCGTTCAAGGGCCTCACGTCCCTCCTAGTGAAGTTCGCCGAGATTCTATTTGGCTCGAAGGTTTCCTAGGAAGGAAGAGGGAAAAACCCTCATATGAGCTTGACTTTACCGAATTCGACCACGTCCCACAAGACACGTCGGCGAAGAAGTTAAAGAAGCAAGTTCACATAGAAAGGAATGCAGAATGTGAGATCATCATAGAGACTGCCGCTCCACCAGTAGAGAAAAGCATACACGAGGTTCAAGTAGAGGACTACACTTTGTCTCAACTTAACCTCGGGAAGACTACACGACAGGTGGAGGCGGACCTTCTCGGAATAGCTTCGGTGAGCGCACAAGAAAGGATGGCCAAGGATGGTAAAGAAAAGGCAGCCTTAAAGGCTGAAAATCAGAAACTGAGGTCTTACATCACCAGCTTGATACATGGCACACCCAACGTCTCAGCCTTACCAGCAGGACTACTAGATCTCCCCGCCGAACAAAATCATCGGCAATTGTTAACATTCGGCAAACACTTGAGAAATCAGGTGGAAGAGTTTGTTCTCAAGGGTAGATGCGTACTGGCGAACCTATACCAGTTACGGGATAGAGCACATGAACTTCGTGTGGAGATCCAGCAGTCGGAACAAAGGATTGCAGAAAAGAGGCTTGAAGACGAAAGTACAATTGCAGATTTGCAATTAGCATATCAATCAGTATACTCTGAGGAAAACAAGCAACATCTTTTTGCTTGGAAGGAACAATTGGCGTACAAGGTGAAAGCCTACGACGCTCATTCAGTAGAGTGATTGATTACAGAAGGGTGGTTGCCACTATTATCAACTTCGCAAGAATGTTGGTAATATCTTTCCCTTGCATGGAATATCAGCGTGAGGGAGGAGAATACGTCGAGTTGGTGACTGTACAGAACCAGTTCAGGGATGTCATCCGCAGCACCTTTCTTGACGATCCAGAGGGTTGTAAGCTGGCTAAGGTAGCAGCTTTATCGACCAAGTTAGAAGAGGCAGCATCTCAATGCATTGACTTCGGAAATCAGCTCACAACGGGTGAGGTCATGCTCCGACGCCACGTCATCATCCTACAGAGCATTAACTCCCCAGAAGCTGATGAGGTCAATCAATGGATTGAGACACTGTTGATTAATGGCGAGCTATAAATGCACCAGAGAAGGACGCCATACACACTCCAAGTGGCATTCATGAGACTTGAGTTGACTTGATGCTTCTTTCCAAGTCAACTCAAGATGCTATTAAATGTAGTTGGAGTTAACTTGATGCTTCTTTCCAAGTTTAACTCCACTTTCCTTAAATCATGCATTGTCAGATCCCACTAATTAAGGATGTCTAATTGACTTCCACGATTTGTGGATCTTAGATCTCCACTAAATGTGGATGTCTATTTTGGAGGGAGACTTTACATTTAAGTTCACCTTTAGTTTGCTTTCAGTCAACTGAAGTAGTTTCCAGTTGACTCTTTGTTGACTTTCAGTTAACTGAAGTAGCTTTCCAGTTAACTGCTTGTTCCCCCTATTTAGGAATAAATCTTGCTAATTGATTGGCAATAACTCATTGTTAGCTCAAGGAGATTTTGGGGTTGCCCACTCCTTTGAGTTCTATAAATAAGAGCCTTGGGCTCATTATTTGTTTAACCTTTACTTGCTATGCAAAATTGCTGCGCCATTGTTGCCAACACTTTGAAAGCGAATATTTGTTCACTCTTGGATGAGAGTTCGTTGGATGATTGTAATTGTGCATGATTTCGTGCCTTTGCTTTCCCAACTTTTGTAGTTCGTTGATAAAGCATTGAAGAAGAATATCAGAAGGCGCTTGCATTTTGATCATCTTATTTGAGTTATGTCTACGTCCTGTGTTTAATAGCTTGTTGTCTCATTTCCCTCCTCGGATAGGAGTCCCTCCTCCTTGGATATTTGTTATTGACAGTTGTCGTTTGATGTTGTTTAATGTGTTGACTTCCAAGCTATACTTCGGATAGGAGTCCCTCCTCCTTAGCAAGCTCGTTGGCCAAGGCATCGTGATTTTGTTGTTTCTAGTAAACTATTTCTTAAGCTCATACCTCGGATAGGAGTCCCTCCTCCTTGGCAGATCTCAGATCTAGTTTACCGTGCAGAGTGTTTGCTTGTACCAACCTTATCCCGGTGTATACCCGAGAGTTCAGAGCCTCGGTCATATCCTCTGGAGACGGCGAATTCAAGTGATCCAACCATTCCATTCCCGCTCCTTTACCCTCATGCTCTGTTCATCTTGAAGGTATTGGATAGATAAAAGCTAGTTAGTCGTAGTTAAGATCTGCAGAAACCAGAGAAAAGCTTAGCTACGGCGCATTGTGTTTGTGCACCCTTGTGTCCTGCCGCTGAAGCATAAAAAGATAGGAACTTAGTTAAACATTTCCCTTCCCTACGCATTGCTCCCAGCAGAGAGGGACTTCTCCTCTTTAAATAACGAAGAAGTGTTGCAAAACATTTGAAATAGCTGAACGTTTACAATCAGCACTCCAGAGGTGCTAATTTAAACGCCAACAAGATATAACCACTAAGTTTAATTGTATGATTTCTTTCCACTGTACACAACTTTAGAAATTCAAATCCCTAGGAATCTATTGCCGTACATATAGTATTGACACCATGCCAAAAGATGTCCCTGGGTTGACATATAAATGAAGTAGCAACATGACCCAAAAGGCTGTTTGTTTTGTGGATAAATGTATCCATCAAGTTGTGTGCGAGCCTTGGTTGCACCAGGTTTAGTTGGGAATTGATTGGTCACTCGTTACTTTCCTCGCTTTGACACCAAATATTGGAAGAATGAATGCATGAAGTCTGAGAGAAAAGGATGACACACACTTTGATGAGTGTAGCTTATATTTTTTATTGAATGGGGAAGTTACAAGGTGATTGTAACTCAATTGTAAGTTATTTTTTAGACATAACTAATGTGATGTATCATTAACATAAGCAATAAATCCATGTGTACAAAGCATAACATTATATTATACTGAATAGGAATCTCATTGAAAATATTTAAAAAAAAAAATCTCCAGAACTAAGATCCAACTGTACATTTCTTTTTATTTTTCTTTGGGCTCATCCATCAGTCTCACCTATCCAATGGAGTAATGTGTATATATCATTAGGTAATGCTGTATAGCAGTACCTCACCCACTTTTTTGTAATTTCCCCAAATAGAATTATGCTAAATACTGATTTAATTTTGTATTTTTCAAATGAAATGCTTGCAAATGACAGCCAATATATATAATTTTGATAATTAAATTCTGATAAAATCAGAATTTACAATCATAATTCCTAGGTGGGCAGAAATAAAATGAAAATCCTTAAAAAGTTATTATTTAATTGAGATTTTTTTTTAACAATGCCCAAACTGAATTGTGCAGAATTTTAAAAAATTTATGTACTCACAGTAGAAGCCGAATGACTGGGTTGTAGCAGTTGTATGCATTGCTATAGATGTGTGTGTTTGCTGTACGACCGCCTAGGAAAATTTTTGTAATATCAATTGCTGCTCCTGAAACCCTTGAAAATACAGATTTCTGAATTTTTTGAGTTTTTGTGTCTCCTTTAACTATATAGCACTAGCTGGAATTTGTATGGTCACTTGGTAGTATGCACTTGGCTGTGATAAACCCTAGATTTGGCTGATAATCATCAATTTCCTCCTCCAAACTGGGTTTGTGTTCCACTTGCTGATTATGGTGGCTGAAATAGGCCTAGGGTAGCACTAAAAACCCTAGGATGATGTCACAATGCTGGATTCTTCTTTCCCAAAGTGGTGACCAGCTTAAATGCTAACACACTTCTCAGATCTGTCCTTGTGGTCATTGTAAATTCACCCAAAAATCCTGGAAATTCTTCTAAGTTTTTTTGAAGCTTGCCTTGATATCAATATGAAGATATTTGCTTGCAAATCTTGATTATCTACACCTGCAATTTTGTACCAACTTTCAATTTTAGTCCACTTTGCAATCCTATTGTAGAATTGCCAAGCGAGGGTCAAAGATTTTTGTCCTAACCTCTCAAATGAGAGAGCCAAAAGGGTTATCCTCCTCTTGAATCACAAAATTGCAGCCAAGGGTTTTCGTCTTTGAATACAAAATCAAACTCAAGATCAAAATAAAGAATACCAAATGAAATCATGATGATCCCAAAGAGCCAAGTGCCTATCCCTTTTATACTTTTTCATTTTGGGTGCTTGGACCAAAGTTCCCCCCAAGTATTTAAAAATACTTTTTATATTTAAGTGTTTAAAAATATATATATTTGTAATTTTATTAAATAATATTAAGTTGCCTGAAAATAAAAGTGACTGGGCCCAAATTAAAATAATATTAAAATTCATTTCCCTTGCACAATCTTTTAGCCTATGGGAAATGGGGATAGGCTAGAGATCTTCTTCATGATGCTAATTTGCAAAACGGAACATGACATTTATTGTGAGCTATCCTTGCCTTTTGGCTTTAATTCATTGTGAAATTTACCTTCTTTTTTTCTGTTTCCTTTGTTATAAAAAATATTGACTTTCCATTGGAACATCTAGTCATTCATGTCATCTTGGTGACATTTCCCTTTTTGAATCTCCACCCTATTTCAAGAACTTTTTTGTGTTTTAAATCTTTTTGGGACTACTAGGGGATGTTAAATTTTTGTGTACCTTAAATGGTATAGGGATAGGAGCACCTAGGAAAGCCCTAAGGATGCGTTCCTTTGTATCCCTACCTTTTTAGTTATAAACATAATTATCTTCTCATCAAAAATGTTGTTACGTTTGGAAAATATAGTTGTCTAGGTTATCAAACCATTATTATTTTTTAGTTCATTTTGGTGGGGTGGGTGATTGATGATTGTCAGTTGGATCGTCACATCCATAAACTTGACATGTTTTATGGTCAAGCATTGGACAAAGATGGGTAGCTCTCATATCCATTTTCCTTGGTTCTAGTTGTACTACATTGTACATTGCTTTCATATGCTATTGGAATTTAGGCTTTAAATTTTACATAGAATAATATATTTCTATTTTTTATATTTTGTTCAGTAAGGTATTACATATAAGATTTTCATACCCTATATTATAGGAGGACTGTTATACCTCGTATGACCACTTCTTTGTAATATTCCCAACATATACTAAGACAAGTGCTGTTCCAAATATTTGTAGTGTTCTTTATTTCTTGCTTATTGTACTACAACTGTTGCATGGAAACCAATTGTTTATTCTAGTTAGGCAAATTACACTTATTGACTATATATAGTCTATATAAATTATAAAGAATGAAGTCCATATTGATTATTTATGGTTGTATTCTCTTAACTATTCTTAATAGAACGACATGATAATATTCTGTTTTATTATTCTTGCAAATGTTTTCTTAGTTCAGTGTTATGATAAGAGGATAATAATTTTGGGTCTTGATTTTGATTATTGTAGGATTAAACAGTTCTTGAGTCCTGAAAATAGAAAAGTAGTTCACATCATATTGTCTACGATTAGACATTGTCTAGTGTACTCTTCAAGTAGAGTTTGAAAAAAATGTGCGTGCGTGTGTATTATGTTAGGTAAGTAAAGTAGTCTAAGTTTTTATTTATGTTAAGCATTGTATGGATCATTGTCTAGTTTTTAGCTAGTCTTGGTTGGTTGGGTGGTCCGTGATGGTCTGTCCAACCATCACAACTTTCGGGTTGAAATATAGTTATAGATGAGTATTTGATAGAAATGGGGAGCTCTCATGTGTCTTTTTCCTGGTTGTAACTGTCATACATTGTACATTGCTTTCACATATTAAGTGCTGTTCCAAATATTTTTGTTGTTCCTTCTGTATCTTTTATAACTTTGTTTGTTTTACTGCAATTGTTGCTTATAAAATAATTGTTTATTCTAGTTATGTAACTTATGTGTATTAACTATATGGAAGAATGATGACCATCTTGATCATTTTTAGTTATATTGTCTTAACCATTGTTAGTAGAACAATATAATGATATGCTGGAGTATTTATCTACATGTTTTCCGTTCTATTGTTCTTACAAATGTTGTCTTAGTTCAGTGGCATAATAAGAAAATCATTTTAGGATTTAATTATGGTTATTTGAGGACTTAATGGTTGTTGAGTCCTGAAAGCAGAAAGGTTGCTTCAGTCATATTGGCTATGATTGGACATTTCTTAAGCATTTTCCTAGCAGGGTTGGAAAATGTGTGTATCAGATTGGGTCGTTCATATACATCATAAATCTCTTTCTTATTTAATAAAATGAAGATCATGATCATGTGTTATCATTCAATTATTCTTCATGTATGTAAGTTTGATCTTCGAGTGATTTAAATGTTCTGATAGAGCTAACTGTAGTTTATTATATGCTTGATTGACAGCAAAGATATTACCTGTGGTAAAGAATCAACATCTGCTACTTTGCACCCTATTGATTGGAAATTCTATGGCCATGGAGGTTTGCATATATTTTTTCATCAATCAAGTCACAATTCAAAAATTTATCCAAATTAATTCATATGTAGCTTATTCATTTTGACATGATGTTTGTAAGTTGGTTGTTACTTTTTGTTCTTTTTTAGGCTCTGCCAATTTTTCTTGATTCGCTAGTCCCTGCATGGGGGGCTATTTTGATATCTGTTACAATGATTCTAATGTTTGGAGAGGTGAGTTTGGAAATACTTTTACACTTAAATATATATAGATATGTCTTGCTTGACTTCTTTGTATGCAATTAACTGCTATGCTCGCAAATTTATTTGTTTGAACTTCAGATCCTTCCTCAAGCTGTTTGTTCTCGCTATGGCCTGGCAGTTGGAGCGGCAATGGCACCAATTGTTCGTGTATTGCTATTGGCATTCTTTCCAGTTGCATACCCAATCAGTAAGGTATATTTTGATATCCATTCTAGGTGGTTCTATGTACAGGGTATGTTTCAAATTGCTCCTTATTGAATATGAGAAGTTTTCAAATTGCTCTTTATTTAATATGAGAAGTTTCTCAACCTTATGGACTGTTGGCCACCATTTTTTCATACAACTTGTTGATTTGATTACATAAACAATTGTGACAATTTGCAGTACCATCATGTCTGAGTGTCATTTCAAGTTCCTTAGTCACTTTAATATGGTCAATTGTCAACTTTGTCATCATTCTGCTTATTATCATGTGCCTCATTATGATACTCATTGGGTTGAATAAGCAAAATTGAATGATAACAACATCATGCCTAGCTTCATTTTTCCATCCTTTGATGGTTTCAAATTCCTCTGTTGGCCAAAGTAATTTGCACTTCATTGTGTGAAAGGGTTGTTTTATTGTTCCTAGTGATGCAATTTAACATTGTTGGGAAACATTAGCATCTTGGAGATCATATTGCTGTAGAGGCTCTACGCATTTGTTTTTTTTCTTATAAGTGTCCGCCTTTGTGTTCGTTCATTTTGTCAAAAAGGACGGAATGCTATATAAATACTGTCCTGGTTCTAAACATTATAAGGTTTAGAAATATTAAAAAAGGTTTTGACTTAACTTTCACTATAAAAGGGATGGTGTCTGATCCCTTTTAAACTAACATGCTACCTCTGCTCTACATAGTGTTCTCCCTGTTGAACATAAATGAAATAAAGGTTCAGAGGCCTTTTAAAATGAAAAAAGTTTGTTTTAGTGAAGAGTCTTCATGCATGGTTTACAACTGGAGGTGACAAAAGGATGTTGACATGGCATTTTTTGACTCCACTTCCCAGCCAAAGAGTAATGTTGATTGCAACTTGAAAGTATGAGAGAATGTTGTGGTGAGTAGGCTCACAACGTCCTCATCATCTTTATGATACACCCCACACTTCTGCCACATAGAGAAGGTTTGCTGGAGTATGGCACAAACGGTCACTAGACAGTTACATTCTTGGTGGTTATG
This sequence comes from Sequoia sempervirens, assembly GCA_007258455.2. Lineage (NCBI taxonomy): Eukaryota > Viridiplantae > Streptophyta > Pinopsida > Cupressales > Cupressaceae > Sequoia > Sequoia sempervirens. Next base: position 13,246 of record VDFB02017397.1, read on the forward strand.
GGAGAAGACATGCAATTTGCTGGTTTGCCTAATGCACATGATATAGTTGCAGAATCATGACTGGGTGTTAATAGAAAGTGTCGAAGGACATTAGGATAACATTTATTGCAAGGGTCATTTGAAGCCCAAGGATGAGCTTTCTAATCCACAATGACTAGGATAAGGAGAATGGCACTCGGTTAATAAAGGAGGTAATGGTGTATGCAGTTGAATATGTGATTGTGAGTATGTTAAAAAGTGTTCAAGCAGCAAGCCAAGATTGTTGCATGCATCAACTTCTTTGACTTTAAGGCTGCACTACATGAAAGTAAGTATTTGGGAAAGTTCATAATCAAGACCGAGTCCTCCTAAAGCTTGAAGATCGTAGAGATTGAGCAGTGTTGGTGAAGAATAAAAGGCAACTTTTGAGAGAAAAGGAAAGCAGACATGAGCTCAGGCTACATTGGATATTCTTCAATAAAACTTGAGCCGTAGTCCATGATGCTTGCACAAAAGAGAGACCGTGTCATAGCCATGGCCAAGAATTAGCATCAAAATCTATATAAAGAAGTAATAGATTGTTTAGAAGGAAGAATAAAAGCATGGTGTCATGAAAAGAATTTTGGTAAAAGCTTGTTGTCTTCATTCTCACAATGAGCATGGTTGGCCAAATTGGAAGGACAATGAATATTACAGCAGATAGATCTTGATTTGAATCCTTTAGATGGTGTAATGAGCATGACGAGGCAAGCTCCAAGTTCCTTGAGGCGAAGAGTCTAATTGTTATGAAACATTTCTATCTCTTGCCACTCCAACAATTGTGAGATTGGAGATGGAGTATTTGTGCAATGTTGCCAGTTTTGTTTGAAAGTTCATAGAAAGTGGAATGCAGGTTCATCTCAGCCATTTGACCATTCCAAATGATGATACAGGTAAAGGCAAGTTCATCCCAGTGATTTTAGCGTTCCAATTGATGATATGAGCAATTTCACAGGAGAAGAATTTGTGCTCACTCTTTGTCAACAAAGCACTAGCCTCTCTTGAGAAAATTTCAAGTATAGAAGTGTCACAAGGCGGGTGTTTTCTTGTATGAAATATCATGATTGTTCATCTAGGTTGTCATGATGGAGCTCGCATAGTCTACAATTAGTGATTGAACATTGTTAGAGGTGGCAAAATAAATGAATTCTGGATATAATATGTTGCAGCTGCAAGTAGCTACAACTAGAGGCCCACCAGGCTAGTTACTAAATATTTCAAAATATAACAGTCATAGAACTGATACTATCTGGATATACACATCACGTTTATAACAAAAAAGATACAGATAATTGCCATTCTTATCATATGTTTTCATCAACTGCCTGTGGCATTCCTCGATGTCTTGCTCTTGTGTCTTGTTATTGACTTGGATCTTGCTGGCTTTAAAAGAGTCCACACCAGGAATAGTCCCTAGTAGAGGAGAATTTTTTTCCCAGCCACTATTATCAAAGTTCTGGCAGGTAATTTCCAAGTCTCTTATTTCAGCATCTCTTCTAAGTTCAAACTGGAGCAGCTTACAATATTGATTCTGGAATTTGTTGTCAACTTTCCTCAGGTCCTGGGGCCAAAAATCAGCATCCTTAAGGTGTGTCTTGAAGAAAAAATTAAAGTGTTGCTAGTTGAAAATGCCTTTGAGAAAACAAAATGATAATTGGTCTAGGGCACCAACCATTGATGGTTTTTCTCACAAGATAGAATTATGTTGGATCAAAAAATCAAGTTTGCATCATTTTTTGCCTCACAAATATTTTCAGCTATCATCATAATGAAGGGTAAGTAGATTTAAAATCATTTCACTATGGTGAAGTTGAACAGGCTGTTATATGGGTTTTGAGCGGTTGGTCAAAGGTGTTACTGAAATAAGATGCTTAAGAATTCATTACTGTATGCCATTTAATTACAGATTTTTGGTATTCAAGTATGATCACATTTCAAATTTGATGAGGGAGCACTAGACGCCATCTTTCTAAGACATACACAAGAATGTGATTTTAGAAATCAGACCCAAGTCTTCCAAGGTTGTGCCAATGATTATAGGGGCCATGTCAAGGTGGCCGATGGAGTGGAAAGCAACCAATGTCCTAGCTTCATGTTGAGGATGCATGAACCTGAGTACAATCTTCTATTTGTAAAATGACTTTAAGTCACTATTTCAGTCAAGGGGACCAACCTTTATGTTTTAAAAGTGACTTAGTTTTAGGGTCTCAACTGTTTCAAATGTAGTTATAAGGTAGGGATTTAACTTGTAACTACCCAAGTTGGTTATGAAAGGAAGACTTGTGTCATTTGTATGCATTTTTTCCAAATGTTGACAAGAAGGGAGCATATGAGAGAGTACTTGGTACAGTTGTAAAGAACTTGGATATAATTGAAGAGGCACCTTGCAAGGTTTCTAGGCCTTGAAAATGTTAAGTTCGTTAGTTTTGCAGATTCTTTGCTTTTATTTTTGGACTAATACTTGTTGGTGAAAGGAATCAATCATTCCCACTTGATTTTTTGTTTATTTCAATTGAATTCAAATCTTGTCATGTTACCTTCCTGGACTTAGACCGACAAGAGACCCTTAGCCTTTTTTTAATTTTTCCGTAGGCTATTGGGATGTTGTAAAAGGAAAAGTTATATAATAATTTAATTTAAATTGTCCAAAAGGTAACTTTGTATTTATTTAAAAAAGGGCTGACTTAAATTCAAATTATTAAAAGATAAGTGTCTAAAGCATTTTAAAAAGACACTTCAATTATTTTTGGATGAAAAAGGTTAAAAAAGGAAAATAATATTAAAATCCCTCAAAAAGCTACAAAAGATTTGAATTCATTTGAAAACAAAGAGGGGTTTGGGGTATGAGGAAAGTATCCATTTTGAAAACAAATTTCTTCTTCCAAGATTGAGCAATGTTCATCTTCCTCTTGAGGACCAAAACCTCACTTTTCGGATTGAGGACGAAAACCCTCCAATCCCTTTATGGTGATTTCATTTAGAGGTCACATTTGAGCTAAGTTTGCTGGTTTGGATTTTGTTAATTCCTGCATACTGTTTAAGTGAAGTTTTTTGTGAAGGGTTTAGTGGTGAAGATGCTACAAAATCTAGCTGCCCTTGTATAAGGTTTCTTATTGACATTTGATGATCAAATCAAGCCATTCAAAAAGGGCAATTTCTAGTGAACAATAAGTACTTTTTTGCTGCTACTCAGTCCATGGTTATTGCTGCTGTATGAGAGGGTAAATCTGCTATTTATTCTTGCTGGGATCCTATGTCCAGCACCTCCATATCAGTCTATAGTTTTCAGAGCTTGGTAAAAGGCGTTTGAACAGTTTTAGTGGCCTATTGGCCAACTATTGTTATTCTTGCTGTGCCCAGTTTGTGTTGTCCATATTTCATTTCAGATCTGCAGTCTTCCACAGGCTGTCACTTCTATACCTGGTTCAATTTGCACATGCTGGCCACATTTCTTCATGCCATACAAACCTTTGGTATTGGTGCTAGTTGCTGTCCTTGGTTGGTGTAGATAGCATAAATTACATATTAGTTATGCTGTACTTTCTGTTAGTCGGTGAGTATTGGTATCCCTTTTTAGCTGATAGAATTAGTTTTGGTAGTTATTAACAGTTGGAATTCCTTGGCAATCGTCAGCAAGTTGATATAGTCCTTTTGTAGTCAGGAAAAAGGACTGTGTGTTGGAATTGTTCCCTTTTTCCAATTTTGTATAAGGGCATCTAATGGATAAAGAAATCAATTGTTATATCATATGGAAACTCTCTTGAATTACACAACAATTCTTGTATGAATCATTTGTGTATGAAATCAGTTTACTATGCTTTAAATAGTCGTGTAATCATTTAGCAAGTAGACATTTGGGGCCATTGCTTTTAAGAAGCTCGATAGAATAAAAGATGGCTTTATAAATGGGACAACAAGAAGAACCAATCGAATTCAGCCAACAAAGAGAAGTCAAAGATCTGGTCTATTTGTGGGACATATCTATGAAAGAATAGGTGCAAAATGAAGTTGACAAAAACAAGTTCCTTCAAAATAAATCTATGATAACCTAAGAGCGAGCGAAGAAGTAGATATACTCCTTGATTGTCTACTGAGATTTATTGCAATACATTTTATAATACTCCAAGGTTTGTGTGCTGAATGGGACTGCAAAGCACATAGACAAGTGTTATGAGGATAGAAGTCTACAAGAAAAAAAGGAACAAACATAGACTGGCATTGCGCTCCTCATAATTTTTTAATGCCCTTATACTCAAATAAAAGCAAGAAAAGATCACATATTGCTCAAGGAACAAAACATGGAGTAAGACAATCTCTAAGGGCCATAGAACAAAGAGAGAGAAGGAAACAATTGAAACAAAAATTTGAAGAAAACCTAGCTGTACAAAGGATTCCATCTCGAGAAAGAAGTAGAAGCCAAAGTGTGAGTGGAAGCCATAGTCGGGAAAATAAAAAACCATAATATTCCCACTATAAGTAAATGTATGAAGAAAGAGTGGGAGGAGATAGCTAGACACGTACCACCACCAAATGAAGAGTGGGCTGATTTGTTGAACCAAGTAGGAAAATCAAAACAACTCTTTTTGGACGAGGGAAGTTAGGAGATAGAGTTCAAATATTCCTTCATAGATGGAAAAAAGATTGAAAGGTTGTTAATTGGGGAAAATGAGCCAAAAACTCTAGGGCAAAGAGAACTTGAAGGTAACATGAGTGTGCCAAACATTGAAATTGTATATTGAGTTAAGGATTCTCAATATAAATGTGCTAAACATTGAAATTGTAGAATGAGTTAAGGATTCTCATGTGGTTGAGAGTGCAAGAAAAGAACTAATTTTTTTGAGTCAAGACTCTCGAGTAAGCAGGTTCTAGGCACTAAGGTTACATTAGAAGAAAAATATGGCGACTCCACCATCAAGCCCTAGCATTGAGAGACAAAACTACCCAAATTCATAGGTAATGGATTGGAAGATCTAGTGAGGCATTGCAAGATCCGTGAAACAATCTGGGTAGTGAATGACCAAGATGATAGAGTGTATTGGCTATGATCCTTTCCAACCACCTTAAGGTGTATAGCCATTGATTGGTATACTGAAATTGAACCAGCTTCTAGAAGCACGTGGGATAGGTTGAAGAAAGAGTTTAAATTGTTGTAAGATAATGAAACTGTAGCTGAAATATATAATACAAGAAGAGATGGTTTATTGGACTCATTCGGTCATTAATGAAAAAAATGTAGTACCACCTTAATCCCATACAAAAGCCTATAATAGGGCAATGGACATTGAGAGTGAGGATAAAATGCCCTCCTAAAGCAAAAAGAACAAGATGAAGATGATACTTTGCATTGAAATAGTGATAGTGAAACTAGGATGGTACAAGCCTTGAGAAGGGACCTGTTGTGACCTTTTCACACATCGCCCCATTCAAAATGGGGACCCCCTAATTTTTGCTCCATTCTGGTCTTTTGGCTTTGGTTTTCTCTCTCTCTCTCTCGCTCTCTCTCTCTCTCTCTTTCGGTCTCTTTCTGCTGTCTGCCTTTCCGGGGATGTGTCCATCATCGAGCTTAAACGTGAAATTTTGGCCAAGTCTGAAAATTAGGGTTTGTACTTTCATGGTCAATCTAGAGTCCAATGAGGTGAATAAATTGAAAATCTGAGATTAACACTGATGTTAGTGTGCTTTCAGCAAGTTTCCACTGAAGTTTCATCAAATTTTGGCAACTTACTATTTTTAGTAAGTGTGCGATTCCGGGTATTTTCTCAACACTTTTAAAGTTTTAATAGTCACACTGCATTCAGAACATGTCAGGCTACTCATCTGCGAGTTTTGAGCTGAAACAGACAACTTACTATTTTTAGCAGTTCGGCTTTTGAAGCAAATTTCAGGTTTTATATGTGAAGTTTTTCAATGCATGTCTGGGGATTTCTTCTGGGTTTTCTGAGACCTTCGTGATGGTATAACATGCAAAATGAGATAATGACTTTTAGAGTTCAGCCTTTAGAGGCTACTTTTAGGGTTTGCATGTCAGGGTTTTCTTTGCATGTCTGATGATTCCTTGTGGGTTTTTCGAGAGTTTTGCGATGATGTGACATGCGAAGCAGGAGGATTGGTTTTCAATGACTTACTATTTTTAGCAGGTGCATTCTGGCAGCTCTCTCCCAGCGCATCATGCAAGTCAGATTAGGGTTTCCAGCTTTGGGACCCAAAAAGAGGGGTAGAAAGTCAGAATTTCCAAAAACCAGTGTATCCCACTGCTATCAGCATCTTTCAAGCTATCCATCGGTAAAATTTGAAGGAAATTGGAGCACTTAGTATTTATAGTAAGGCGTTCCAGAAACTGGCTAAAAATAGTAAACTAGCAGTAGGCGCCGGTGCCAACGGGCAGGGCACCCAATGAGGAGCACATCATTCGAATTTCAAGTCAAATGGAGTTGTGGAAGTCTCAGAAACGAGCAATTACTATAATTAGTAAACCACCTTCAGAAATGTGCTATTTTTAGCAGGTCAGCTCAGGATGGCAGTGTGAATAGGCTGACAAGGTCATGAGGACCCTTTGTTCAAAATTTCAAATCGATTTGAGCTTCAAAAGTGTGAAAATTGAGGGACTTACTATAAATAGCAGGGCATGGATAAACAGGCAGAATCAGATGGAAAAAGTTGCTAAGTGTTGAAGTTCATCCTTCATCACCCTTCAAATGCACCCTCATCCTCAGCTGGTTGGCAGATGAAATTTTTTCTAAGTTTGGACAAAAATCCTCTTGCATATGCCAAATGCGCCCTCTTCACAAGCATGAAATAGAAAATTTTTCTAAGTTTGAGTTTCATCCTACTCCCTAGGTGAAATGCACCCACTTCAAGGTAATAGCATGCAAAAGGGTTAAGTGATGAAATTCGTCCACTTGCCACCCCTAAATGCGCCCTCATGCAATGTCAAGGTGATAGAAAAATGGCTAAGTTTGGACTTATATCCGCCTCACCCCTCTAAATGCGCCCATCCTCCTCATATGCTAAAATGCGCCCATATCCTAAGAAGCAAGGTCAACAAGTCAAAGGCGCTGGAAAAGTTTCATCCTTCACTACATGTAAAATGCGCCCACCTAACAAGAGGGAGCTATGAAAAACGGCTAAGTGTTAAAGCTCCATCCCTCACCATATGTAAAATGCGCCCATCCTTCATGACATGCTAAATGCGCCCAAAGGAAGGCATGTCAAGACAAAACGTGTGTTTGAAAGCTAGTCAAAGGGAAAGTCAAGGCGTTGAAAGAGATTCATCCCTCTACACATATGAAATGCGCCCATCCTCTTGGACGTGTGAAATGCGCCCATATCAAGGCATGTGAAGACAAAATACCAAGGGCGTTGACAGTCAAAATCCCCTTCAATATACTAAAGGCGCCAAGTTGATGAATATTGCTAAGGCTTGGAAATAAATATCCTCTTCAAGTGTGAAATGCGCCCAAGGGGAGATGAATGTACTAGGCGTTGAAAATGTAGGGTGATGATAATTTGAATAAGACATAGAATAAAATATAGAAGGTGTTGGAATAAAATGTCCACCTTGGCATGTGTGATGCGCCCAAAGATGTTGGAAAGGAAAATATTCCAAGTAGTGAAGTTAATTCCTCGATAACTATATGCGCCCATGCTAGGTGATAGAATATTTTTCTTAAGTGTTATCTAAATTCTACCTCTCTAGAGGAAAATTACGCCTAGGCTTGAAGTGATGAAATTTCTTGAGATATGAATAAGATTGCTAGAGGAGAAGTCAGTGGATGCCAGCTTCACAGGGTTGATAAAGAAATTTTCAAGTTAGAGCAAGGAAATACTCACAGGGATGAAGAAATGGATTAAATTTGATGTGGAAATATTTTTTCTAAGGTTCAAAATTCAAAAAATTAAATGAACCCCTTCATTGTATACCCATGAATTCGACAAGTTCTGAAGAAAATTTTCTTCTGGGTATTGAAGATCTTCGACAAGGAATGGATTTTAGTGTCTTCTGCACTTCGCCAAAGCTTTCGAGATGGAGAATTTGATCGGCACTTGAATTATGGAATTTTCCTAAGGGAAATTTAAATTTTTCTAAGGCAAAGTGACTAAAATGTGTTTTTGAAAATAAAGTGCTTCAGATGATGAAATTGAAATGAATTGCCTAGATGAATTCGATTGAATCCTCCATGAGATGAGATTCCAGAGTCAGAGGTGAATAAAAATTTAAATGGCAGAGCTTCAGTTGGTCAATTAAAATTTCTCGAAGAGTGAATTTGAATTGGATATTTTCAAAAGTGAATTAAAATGCTAAAGTATGCCAGTCAAGATGAATCTTTTAAAGTTCTAGAAGGTCAAGATTCCAGGCGTCGGAGGACAAGTGTTGTAATTGCCAGAGGAGGAAAATTCAAATTCCTGTTGTGAAGTAGTGGAGACTTAATGAACTGGCTAAAATTGGCCTCCTTCTAGAATTCGATTTGGCTATAAGAATTGAGAGTTTATTCATTCTTTTCACCAGCTGAAGAAATTCGAATTTACTCTGAGGTTGAGTTGCAGTGCAAGTGAGAAATTTGATTTGAAGAAGATTGCTGAAGCTGAAGTTTGAAAGTCTAAGTTTGTGGCTGAATATTGAAGAAGTGCGACTTGAAGTAGAAGAGTGTTGCTGAAGCGCGAATTTAAAAGAGTCTAATTGCTGAAGTAAAGTTGGACGATTTCATCAAGTGTGAAGTCGAAGTTGCTGAAGCTTACTTGCTGAAACTTTCTAAGTGTTGAAAGTTCAAAATTGTGAAGGAGAAGTTGAGGTTTGCAGATGAATAGAATGTTGCAACTTCTCAAATTTTAAAAGTCGACTGGCAGCCCCTGCATATTATTTTATTATTTTTCTGAGTTAATTGCTGATGGCTGTTTATTGTTTTGCAGGATGGCTAAAGTAAGAGCGATTGGCAGAGATAGCAATGGTGCATCCAGGCAGGCTGTTATCAAGAAGCTGAGCAAGCCTTTCCTGCTGGAGTCAAAGTTCACTTCGAAGTTGAGCAAGCTGGCTGACACCAATTTGGGTTCTTTCAACTTGGAGACTTTCAAAAATCGGATTATGGGAGTTGGCAGTCATCGTCCTTCAATCACTTTGCACAACATTGTTCGAAGTGGATTGTATGCAGTTGCTGGTTTCCCACTAGCTATTTAGTGCTCGGAGCTAATGATGGAGTGTGCTAATTACTATGAGGCTGAGCACAGATCAATCGTCTCACCAGATGGCCAAGTATTCACCAACCTCACTCCTGCAGCTATCGGTGAGGCTTTTGGAATCCCAACGCACGAGAGGATGATTTACAAAACAAGAGAGCGAGCTGAACGAATGTATGCTTCTACATTCGAGAGATGTGCAGAGGTGATTAATACTCGCTGGATGAACAAGCCCAAGCCCTCTCGTACTAAGTTGCCGAGGCAGATTATATCAGATGATTTGAAGTAGGAGTATTGTGACCTGATCATGATGCTGAGTAGAGTTGGAGGCTGCCCTCAAGCATTTATTTTCGAGCCATGGATGTTTTATTACGTCAACCTTGTGCTAGAAGGAAAAGAGCACATCAACTGGGCTGTGATGATTAGCAACAATTTACATGAGCAGCTCCTGAGTCTGAGAAGGACGAAGACATTCTATATGGGCTCCTACCTTATTTACTTGTTGGCTCGCATGACGAAGTATAGAGGAATATCTTACAAGGAGCCAATTGGTTGTGGTTCTCATCAATTCAAAATCCATGAGGCTTGTCCACAGTTGCACTTGACAAGCACTACCCATTACAAGCGTGTCAATGATGCCTTTACCATGCACATCACGAGATCACTTCAGGAGTGGACTCATCATAGGATCTCAAGGGAAGCTCAAGAATTAATAGAGAGGTATGGGTGTTGGTTTATTCAGTTTCCGAAGTTTTCTTACATTAGGCTGCAAGGTTTTTCTTCATATCCATATAGGCTGCCTAAGTACCCAACCAATAGAATTTTAATGTTAGAGATATCTAGGCAACTGGTTTCCTTCGATAAGATTCAGAAGAGAAAGAAGGGAGGAGTTGACTTCCCGATTGTCATGGGTAATTCAGATGAAGTGTGTCCTTCACTTCAGGTAGCTAGAGAAGTTGAAAGTGAGCTTCAGTTCTTTCATTTTTTCTATCACACCAGCAGACAACATTATGATCCACATAGCAATATCAGGTGGATACTGTCAAAAGAGTTCAAGCATAAGGCAAACATTGAGGATTATTGGGCTAGTACATTAGACGAGGCTGAAGTCAGGAAGAGAATGTTCTCGAGGTTGCCAATGAGTATGATCAGGGAGTGTGAAGTCATTCCGGTACCGGACCAGGTGGATGAGGACATGAACGTTCTCCATCCAGATTAAGAGGCAGTGAGGGATACTCCACTTCCACCACCAGATTGGTCAGAGCCTGAGATAGCCAATTTGGACACACTTTGTATTCCAGTCATGACTTTCACCAGAGCATGGGTTGAGAGGCATGTGAGCAGATTGAAGAGTAGGTCAATTCCTTTGACTTACAACTTGATGGGAGACCACAGGACACCCACTACCAGCAGGAAGAAACAAATTACTCGAGGTCCAGAATCTCGGAGGAAGGAGCCAGTTTGACCGGAGCTTGTTCAGCTGGAGCCTCCGAGAGTTGTGATTGAGTCGCCCACGCCATTGGAGACATTTTCTCCAAGCATACAGGAGGTTTCACTTTTCAATGACCAGAGAAATGCATTGAATTAGGAACAGGAAGTACATGAAGAAAATCAGCCACCACGTAGGGAATCAGTTGGCCAGAGTGTTAATGCACCTACTAGAGATGATCAGCTGGAGGAAGATGAGGAGACTGCTACTGATACTCGCTTCCAGCGTGAGTTAGAGACGGCTTTAGAGGATGATGCAGTTTCAGGAGATACTCAACCACTAGAGGCCGATGAGCCTCGCCAGAATGATATTGAAGTTGAACAAGTCCGTGAAGTAGAGGCAAGAGAGGAGCAACCATTTGTTATCCAGTAGGTTGTACTTGATTGGCTTAGAGATAGAATGAGAAGGAGCCCCAATGAAGAGATTGATCTGACAGTAGAGATGGAAGAGTTTTTGAATAGGATCAGCACGCCTCCACCAAAGAAGAGAGCACGAAAATTTTCGAAGATTTCAACTGATGAGGATGGTTCTCGCACCCTTCATGTAGTGGTGCCACGAGTTGATTGTGATCGAGACGAAGCAATGCCAGAGAACTATGTGATCACAACTATGGAGTGTTGTGACCTTTTCACACATCGCCCCATTCAAAATGGGGACCCCTAATTTTTGCTCCATTCGGGTCTTTTGGCTTTGGTTTTTCTCTCTCTGTCTGTCTCTTTTCTCTGGTCTGCCTTTCAGGGGATGTGTCCGTCATTGAGCTTAAACGCGAAATTTTGGCCAAGTTTGAAAATTAGGGTTTGTACTTTCCTGGTCAATTTGAGGTCAAACAAGGTGAATATATTGAAAATAAGGACTAACACTGTTGTCAGTGTGATTCCAGCAGGCTTCCACTGAAATTTCATCAGATTCCAGTCACTTACTATTTTTAGTAAGTGTGCAATTCAGGGCATTTCATCAACACTTTCGAAGTTTTAACAGTCACAATGCATTCAGAACACATCAAGTTGCTCGTGTGCAAAATTTGAGCTGAAACAGACAACTTACTATTTTTAGCAGTTCAGCTTCTAGGGCAAATTGCAGGGCTTGGATGCAGAGTTTTTCAACGCATGTCTGGAGATTCCTTCTGGGTTTTTTGAGACTTTCGCGATGGTGTGACATGCAAAGCGAGATAACGACTTTTAGAATTCAGTCTTCCAGGGCTATTTTTAGGGTTTGCATGCCAGTGTTTTCTTTGCATGTCTGCATATTCCTTGTGGGTTTTTCGAGAGCTTCGTAGTGATATGACATGCAAACGGAGATGGTCACTCATTTGGGAACTTACTATTTTTAGCAAGTGCATCCCGGTAGCCGCCTCCTAGCTCTTCAGAATCACGAGCTGATCGCTATGCAACAGAAACGAAGACAAATAGAGACCATTTGATATGCATGCAAGACAAATTAGGGTTTCCAGCTTCGGGACCTGAAAAGAGGGGTAAAAAGTCAGAATTTTTGAAAACCGGTGTAAACCATTGCGATAAGCATCCTTCAAGCTATCTGTTGGTAAAATTTGAAGACAAACGGAGCACTTACTATTTATAGTAAGTCATTTTGGAAACAGGCTAAAAATAGCAAATCAGTTGCATGTGCCGATGTTGACAGGTAGGTCACGTGGTGAGGAGCGCCTCATTCAAATTTTAGATCAAACGGAGTTGTGGAGATATCAGAAGCGGGCAATTACTATTTATAGCAAGCCACCTCCAGAAATATGCTATTTTTAGCAGGTCAACTCAGAGTAGCAGTGTCAACAGGGTAACAAGGTCGTGAAGATCCAGCGTTCAAAATTTCAAATCATTCCGAGCTTCCGAGATTTGAAAATCAAGAGACTTACTATAAATAGCAAGGCACAGAGAAGCTGACAAAAGTCAAGAAAAATGGCTAAGTCCGAGAAAATCCACCTGCCACCTCCAAATGCGCCATCCTTGAGGAGTTGCTAAAAATTTGTCTAAGTGTTAATTTTCATCCTCTATCACGTGTAGAATGCGCCTAGCTACAAGGGACATCAAGAAAAAATTCTAAGGCAAGAATCTCGTCCTCCTCATATGCCAAAATGCGCCCATAAGAAGGAAGAATCAACATGTCAAAGTTGGGCGTAGGAAACTTCATCCACCTCCCATGCTTGAATGCGCCCAAATGAGGGCATGTAAGGATAAAAATAGGGGAGCTCAAAGGCCACAAGGTGGCGTTGCATGTGTTTCATCCCTCATAACCTCCAAATGCGCCCATGTTTTAAGCTTCATCCACCTCACTATGTGAAATGCGCCCATAAAGCTAAGAAGTCAACAAGTCAACAAATTTTCATCCTCTTCCTAGGCTCAAATGCGCCCAAATGAGGCCATGTGAAGACAAAACAAGGAAGTTCAAGAGTCACGTTGAAGGTTTCATCTTTTGGCAAGTGTGAAATGCGCCTAGGCTTATGAGGTGGTGAATAAAATATACTAGGCATTGAAAGTTAAATGTCTTCTTCAAGCATAAAATGCGCCCAAGGGGAGATTAAAATATACTAAGGCGTTGAGAATGTTCTCTATGACAAGGCAAATGCGCCCATCCTTCATGGAAGTGTGAAGTAAAATACAAGGTGATGGAAATATGAACAAGACATGTTGGGCGTGATATGTGCCTTCAAGGAAAATTTTCCAAGTGAAGCAAAATAAAGTTTTCCTCACCACAGGCAGAGTGATTGAAGGTGAATAAATTTTTTTTCTAAGGCACAAAATTTTCTTCCTTAAGAAAATACGCCTAGAATTGCAAGATGATGAAATTTCCTGAGATGAGTAAAATTTGTCGAAGATGAAGATGCTGGCGTTGCAAGATGGATTTAAAAATATTTTCAAGTTAGAACAAGAAATGTTCACAGATGTGAAGAACAGGATTAAATTTGTTGAAAATTATTTTTCCAAGGTTCAAAATTCAAGAAAATTAAATGAACCCGTTCGTCGTACACCCATGGGTTCGACACATTCTGAAGAAAATTTTCTTCTGGGTATTGAAGATTATCGATGAGGAATGGATTTTAGTGTCTCCTACACTTCGCCAAGGCTCTCAGGATGGAGATTTTGATGGGCACTCAAATAATGAATTTCCTAAGGGAAATTTGGAAAATTCTCTAAGGCAAGGAATAAAACGTGTTTTCAAGATAAAATTTGCCTTGGTGGATGAATTTGAAGGTGATTGCCTAGATGATTTTTGATCAAATTCCTGATGAAGGGATTTTTCTCGAGCCTGAGTTAGATGAAATATCAAAGTGAAGTATGCCTGGGCAGAATGCAAGATGGGTTGGAAAATTGGCTAAGGCATGAAGAATTTGAACGCAAGTTGGCTAGTGAAGATGATGAACGCTTGGAAGTTAGAGCGTGAAAATCCTGGTAAGTAAGTTGAATTTACGTTATGAAGTGTTCTAATATTCTTCTCCTTGCTTGTTTTGCAGGAGGAACGTCGAGACCAAGCGGTGATGATTTAAAGTGATGAAGAAAATAATCCAAGATGACATTTCAACCTCAAAGGAAGAAAGTTGCAAAAAATGGCTAAGTGTTGAGACTTAGTATAACTCAAGTGACAAAGAAGAAGTTGAAGAACAACATCAAGAAGAAGATCGAGAGCAGTGTGAACGCGTCTACAAACGGGAATCTTCTAGAAGGATGGTGGACATTAATGGCTCATTTATTACCCCACTCTCCATTGTGGCAGTTTTTAGGGTGAATCTTGTTTAGGGCTGAGGTGGCACAATCTGGGCCATCCAGTCGATTGTAATCTAAGCCGTCCATTGGACTTGGCCATCTATAAAAGGGGGAGTCCCCCTCATTTGTATCTCATTAGAATTAGAAATAGAAGCAAAGCTTAGAGAAGGAGTAGAGAGAAATTGATAGAGTAGAAAGTAGAGAAGTTTAGATTGAAAAGGAAGGAAAGTCTTCCCTTTGGATACTTTGTAAGAAGTTGTCATGAATGCTTTCATAATAAAAGAATTTTTCATTGATGGTGATCTCTTCTTTGTTATGAGTAGTTGTTGAGGCTTCTTCGTCCTTCCAATTCACGTAGCATCTTGAAGTAGCATAAAGTAAAGTAGATTTCATTTCATGCAAGTACTTAGCAATTGTGGAATGTGGTGCTCGATTTGAACAAGACTTCGCTTGTCCATACCACTAGCGAGCTCGCTGACGGTGGGTTCGCCTTGCGTGGTCAACTGGAACTTTGTGAAACTTAACTTTGATTATGGTTTATATGTTGGCATGCGTCGTTGTGATGGTGTCTTCATGCTAAATCGTGATCTGAACATCTTGAGTCACTCCTCTGAAGATTGCACTAGTTTCGCGGAAGCTGTCCGAAGTGATGCAAAACGGAGCTTGGTTGAAGTCTGTGAGAATTGATCGCCATGTCCCACGCTTTAGAGTATACTAGAACTTTCTTATCCCTACACTCTTTTAATTTCAGTTCATTTCTGGTTAGGATTAGGAAACTTGTGCTCACTTGCCAAATCATTTAAATTGCATGGAAGCCCTTAGTCCGCTGTCTGCTGTCAACTGTCGAACAATTGTGTAAGTCCCCTTGAAATACTAGCAAAATCACATCAAGCCAACTGAGACTATTCGCACTTAAGGAACCTTGGAGTTGAAAGCATGATCTTACTCGCAATCTTAGCATGCTGAATACTTTGTTCAAGAGAGGATAGGGTATTTGTTGGGAAACTTTATTCTATGTTGGTGCGGTCGCAAAAACCGCGTCAACATGGAGTTAGGACGTCCCACAGGTGCACAGATTGTTGAGTGTGATAACTCCTATTAGGCGCTTAAGGATAGATTGTTCAGGACTGAAGGAAAATATAAGAAATTGAAGCAAGAGCATAAGACATTGATAGGATACATGCAACATTTATCTCGTCCTTGTGGGCAAGAGAATCCAACACTTGAGCTTCCAGCCGAGTTATCCAGGGAATCAGTTAGTGGCTTGGAGGATTTGAGGAAGATGGCACAGGAGGTAGATAAATGGGTTACAGGAGTTCATGCCAAGATAGAGAAGTTCATGGAAGATCTTGCTCATGCTTACCAGCAAGCTTCCAGGATTATGGCACGTATGGAGGCAGTTGATCAGGCTTGGGGTGATGCTTCTGTTTATCAGAGCAAAGTTATTCAGCGTCTGGAGGCACTGATGCATACTCCTTTGCAGATGCTGATCGATGGAGGAGTCATTCAGGAGGTTGATAGATATAATTTTGCTGGATGGTACTCTTTAGTAGTCACAGGACGTGGGTTCTTTGATGCAACACAAGCGGATTCAGCCAGAGTCAGGAAGGCTATGACAAACATTATTGATGGAGTCCTGAATACCTTGGAGGCAATCTTTGCTAGATGAATGAATTCCGATGAGGTGACTACTGATGGATTGAGGAGTGGGCTGCTGCCTTTCTTCTCAGAGGTGAAGACTTTCGTGCAAGATGACTTTGAGAACATTTCTACTTTCTCCAGCTTGATTCAGAGTACACAGGATGCTTTAACTGCTTGGAGAAAATCTTGCACGAGGCACAGACAGGCGGTTACAGTATTGGAGTTTCAGCTGGATCATATTCCGCCTATCTCAGTTCAGGAGGTTGAGGCTGTGATTACCATGTTCATCGATTTTGCAGCTAGGGAGAAGGAGAACGAGAATGCACTACTGGATGATGACCTTCTAGAGGATTGATTGTGGGCATTAATTGCCTTTACTATTTTGGGAGTGAGTGGGAATCTTTGATTCATTTATTGTACCACTCCCTATTCTGGCAGTTTTTAGGGTTAGGGCTGAGGTGGCTCAATCTGAGCCATTCATTTGATTGTAATCCGAGCCATCCATTGGACTGGGCCATCTATAAAAGGGGGAGTCCCCCTCATTTGCATACATTAGAAATTAGAAGAATAGATTAGAGGAGACATCAGAGAGTAGAGTAGAGAGATAGTTTGATAGTTTAGCATAGTTTGGAGGAGAAGGAAAGTTTTCCTTTGAAAAATTTTGTAAGAGATTGTTGTGTAAAACTTTCATAATAGAAGATCTTTTCATTGATGGTGAAATTCGTCTTTGTTATGGATAGCTAGCAAGGTTTCTTTGTCCCTTCTACTTCAAGTAGTGTAAAGTAGAGTAATTTTCATTTCATGCAAGTAGATATTAGATGTGGATTTATGGTGTCGATCGAGGCAACTTCATTTTAGTCCATACCACTAGCGGCTTGTTGACGGCAAGTTTGCCTTGCGTGGTCAACTAGAGCATTTTATAAGCCTAACTTCATTTGTAATTCATGTCTTGGTATGCGTCGTCTTGACGGTATCCTGATGTCGGATTGTAACTTGAAGATTTCTTGCCATCCCCTTGAAGATTGCACCAACTTTGCGTAAGCTGTCCAACGTGAGGTGGAGCAGAGTTTGGTTGAAGCTTGCTGAAATTGATCCCGCGTCCCACCTTTAGATAGAACATAGATTCTTTAATCCCTGCAACCATTCAATTTAGTATTTTTCTGGTTAGTTTAGGAAAACGTACCTTATTGCTAAATCATCTGCATTGCGTAAATTCCCTTCCAATCATCCATCTGTTGTCAACTGCAAACCTTAAGAACAATTGTGTAAGTCCCCTCGTGAAAAACAACAAATCACAACGAACCTACTGAGGGTATTCCAAAGCATTTCGGAACCTTGGAGTTGAACTTGCGATCTTACTAGCAATCTTAGCGCACGAGATTCTTTGATCAAGAGAGAATGGAGTAGCCTTCGGATTACTTTGTTCTGCTGATTGGTGCGGTCACAAAAATCACATCAACAGGACCTACTTAGGATGATGAAGGAATTAAAAGCTGAGAAAGAAACTAGTAATGAAACAAAGAACTTTGGTGTGTGAACATCAAGAACAAAGGTTACATTAAAACGAATTGTTCAAAGAAGTTATTTTGTGGCATCAACTAGGTTTTGGGTCATTCGATAAAATAGTGCCCATACAATCTGAAGAGTAGGTGCACACAAGTGCTTTTTACCCAAGGAGAGCAATCCACTCCATTGAATACATTGTTGAAACCACAAAACAACAACAATGCATCTCTTGGAGGTTACTGAAATAGAAATAATAATAGATGGAATAATAAGAATAGTAGTGATGGGAGTACGAGTTGAATACGATATGACTTCAAGGGACGCTTGATCATATAATGCTAACAATGTAATGAATGGATGCATTTTGCAAGAGAATGTCAAAACAACAACCAAAACAAAAGGGGAATATTGTGTAAATGGTGTGGATGAGGAGATTAGGAAGAAACCGATTGCTTGAAGAAAAAAGCTAGCATCAACATGATTGATGTAGGGAAAAAGGAAGAAGTACTGGCCATTATTTGAGCACAAATGAAGAAGGAAATATACCTAGACCCTCGTACAAAAAAGGAAAGACTTCATGAAGCCAAGGCAAAAGTAGAACACATTATGTCAAGGGAACAAAGGTGCTCCAACGAATAGGCAAGTACTTAAATGAGGTTGGGATCATAGAAGAATATTGCAAGATAGGTAATAGAAACCACCATACCAATAAAGATGGCCAATTTATTGCAAAGCATTCTAGAATTGAGGACTGCAATAGTAAAGGAAGAAAAGATAGTCCAAGAGAAGAATGCAAAAATTATAGTAGAACCTCCAATGTAAGGCAACCAATTGATAGATCCTATATTGTTGATGGTGAACTTGTTGAAGAAACTAGTCGTAGTGCATATGGAGATTCTTGGGAAGAACCTTATGAACACAATCATCAATGGAGGATTGAGATCTAACATACTCCTTGAAGGTACTTGGAAAAGCCTTGGTAAACCTACCATCTAGGTACCAACCTTCAAAGTGGTAGGGTAGATCAACAAATAATAAAGGTATTGGGGGCTTTAATGGCCCAAAAGGTAATAATTAGGACCCGACCATTTTAACTGATTTTTTTAGTCATTTCTTTGCATCGAAGAGCCTATGATGCATTATTGGGTGGGAGATGGTTGGTAGCAACTAGAGCCAACTGTAATTGGAAGAAGAATACCTTATTTATTTAAAATAGACTAAGGAAATATTTGATCAATTTAAGGAACTGGGCGATGAGTGAGAAAGTAGCTTAATTGGATTTGGACTTTGAACTAGGAGAAACATGGGGTGAAGAAGAAAGATGCCCTATGGAGCCAAATGTTGAGGGAGTTCTAGACGTCCGACCTTGCTTCGAGGATGAAACGAGTTCATTTAGTGGATTGTATCATTGGCAAATGGAAGATTATGAACTACTCTAACTAGAATGTAACATGATGTAGATCATGGAAATTGGAGAGGATGAGAAAGATAAGAAAATTGTACAAGAGGACCATTTTACACTAGTAAGTGATACATTTCCACTAGAATATGGGGAATACAAAGTAGTGAATGCAAGGCTAGTTGACATGCCTGCCTACAAATTTGAACGAGATAAGAACATAAAATATGAGGAACATACAACCATGAAAGTAAACTTGGGAGAGGAAGGGAGTTCAAAAGTCATAATAGTTGGGGACAATTGGAATCCTGTGCTGAAAGCGACAACATTCCGAATTTTCCTAGAGTATAAGGATGTCTGGACATAGACATACAAAGAAAAAAAAGGAATGCTACCAAAATTATGCATCCACAGAATTGCCTTAGTACTTGGAGCACAGCTGGTAAGAAAAGGACCCTATAGGATGAATTGAAACTATGCATCAATAGTGTATGAGGAAATACAAAAAAATGTTAGAAGCATGAATTATCTTTGATTTGGAAACAAGGGATTGGGTGTCACCCATACTTATTTTATTGAAGAATGAATTTGAACAAATTAGAATGTGTAGATTTTTGAAGCCTCAATGCAGTCACTACTAAGGTTCCATTTCCAATCCCATTCACAAACTCCATTGTTGAAGTGGTTAGACATGAGATCTACTCCTTCATGGACAAATTCTTTGGGTACAACCATATAATCATAGTCAAAGAAGAAAAACTCAAGACCACCTTTGTAGTAGAAGATAGAGTATATGCATACAATAGAATTCCTTCTGATTTATGCAATGCTATTGTGACATTCTAGAGGATTATTCTTCACATTTTGGATAAAATATCTTATAGGGAATTTCAACGAATTCCTAGATGATTGGTCAATTTATAGTGACTAAGACACATCTAAAGGCTCTAGCAAAATGTATGGAATGGTGTAGGTCAACACACTTAGCCTCAAATCCCAAGAAATGCTACTTCATGGTACCATAAATGCAAGGGCGAGTTCTTCCAGTGTTTCACTTTGAAGAGATGGCTAGGGGTTTAGATTGGAGAGATGTTGGCTGCTTGGCAGCCAACCCGACCCATTATAGTCAGGAGACACAGGAGAGTATTGACAACACTCTACGAGATGGAGAAGTGTTACAGAGATGTCTTTCTTCGGTGGTATTGCCAAACCCTCTCCATAGAGGAGGCTACTGAGGCAAGTGACAGAGCTTTGGCATAGGTAGCGAGTAGCTGAGCGGAGTTGGCATATCAAATCTGCAAGTCACAAGAGCAATTGGCTCAAGTGACTACCGTTGAGTGCACGAGAGTTTCAGCTCTCAAGCATACATTGGCTGAGAGGGAGAGAGTGTCGGCGGAGTGAGATGTGCAGTTGGGTGAGAAGGAGAGACTACTGGCCGAATGAGACACACAGTTGGCTGAGGCAGAGAGACTCCTTGTTGAGAGGGAGGGCCAATAGCAGGCGAAGGATAGGGAGTTGGAGGGACAGAGTCAGGAGCTCGAGAGGGCGAAGGCCAAACTTTTTGAGGTAGTACAAATGGTGAAGACGGCATGTGAGAAGCAGCTAGCAGCCAACCAGAAGCTTCACTGTCTACAACAACAATAGTTAGCGATGACAACCCCTACATCGTCAGTACACCCAGAGGTGCCCTCTCACCCTCCTCTCTCTTCTTGATTTTTCCCTTTCTATGATCCCTGTTTTTGTTTTCTGTCATTTGGATGACTTCTTTTGTGGGGGGCATGATGTATTTGGTTGAGAGTGTCCATGTTATTAGTTAGCTAAATAATGTAATTAAATAAAACTGTAGTATAGGCAGCAAAATATTTTATATGCTTTATATTACATGTGGTTTCAGGAATTAAGTCCCTGACTAGTTGGATTAGTTGGAACGGGTAGTCGTGACAGTTGGTGTTCTCAACCACCGTCAGCAACTACATATACTTTGATTCATTGTAGTTGAGACACACTATGACACACTATGTTACATTTTGATGTTATGTTATGACACGACATATGTTGTTATAGTACGGATGATTGTACTTTGGTTCTATTGCATTAATGAATGAAGTACTATTATTATGTGCACTATGTGTTCATGAATATTCCCTGTACATGTTCTATATGTGAATCTCATTCTCGTTTACTCTAGTACGTTGTCATGCCCTAAAATTTTTCCAACTTAAAACAAACACAACTACCAAAAATTTTCAACTTACAACCACTACTAAGGCAAGTTTGAGTTCTCAAGTTAATGTAAAATTGATGACATCATGTTTTCGATGTCATCACATTGTATAAACTATCCTACTTCGCTTTTTCTTTGAGTTTATCTAGTTTCTATCCCTGATAGCCATACTTGCATCCATTGGACCACCAAGTTATTGTTAGTTCTGAAATCATTCAATGCTTCATTCCTTAGTTTAAACCACCGCAGCAATCTTCAAGAAAGCAAATTGAGCCGCTCAGATTGGAAGAAAAATTGATTGTGAAACAGTTTTGCTTTGTTAACAAACAAATTTGTAAGTTTAAAGATTAAATTGGAAAGTTTAATTGGTAAGGAAAAAGTTAAACTTTAAATCAAGACAAACACTTATACAAGGGCTATAAGTAACTATGATCATAGTAAATGGAGCTAACTTTGAAACCTTCGACGGTTGCAACTAAGGAAATCTTTTTATGAACACTTATGAGTTTAGATAAAATCCCTTAGGAAGTAGATTAGTAGATGGTTGAAGTTGGTCGAGCATAGAGTTCTCCAAAACAAAATAATGCTAATAAAGTAAATATATAGGTAACATTAAAATAGTTTATAAAAAAAAGATTGTGAGAACATTCAAGTAAGTTTAAGTTAAATTTAAGGAATACATACTTTAGTATTTATTTAATGTTAAAAAGAATACAAATACAATAAAAAATCTAATGAATGAATTTAAACTCTCAATCTATGTATTTAAATTTTAACACTCAAATTTGTAGAAACACTAGTAGTGGAGTGGTAGCTAACAAAGTAAAAAAAAACTTAGACACCAATGTAAAATGCAATCCATATACCTTAATAAACCTTAAGAGGATTGTTAATATGTGATATTGATTTGAGTTAAGTTTTGGAGAAATACTAAATATTCATTGTAGTTTAAGTTTTAATAATGTATTTTGGTGAACCTTAAAAATTAGTAAGTGGAATACATTTTTACCTAAGTAATTACATAAGAATTAAATACGAGATTTAATACCAAAATAATTACTTAAACTAGGATTGAAAAATCCATCTCATTGGGTAAGTAATAACCTCCAAGAAATTATAAGGTTTTTTGTCCAAATTAAATGAGCATATAACTATTGGTTCCTAATTGATCCAAAATCCTTGAGTCCTTAATTCAGGATATGAAGATAGTTCAAACAAAATTACTAAGTTTGAACATTATGTGAACTTTTCAATTCTTGTTCAATTCTTGGACATAAGGTAAATTTATTGCTAAGTCGATGATGGAATGAATATGCCTTGTCAATGATGTTAGAATTATCTTTTAAATTTTGTTCATATTTGTATGTCGTGAAAGCTTTCTTATTTAATGTAGTTTTGTTTATCACGTTCTCTCAATAGTTAAGTCTTTAGTTTACAATAATATGTTCCTCTATTGTTAAACTAGAAGAACGGATTGTAGTTGAACAAAAAGGCTAAAGGTTGTTCATAGTTCAGACAATTTAGACTTTGCGATGTCTTAGAGTTAATCAAAGCAAAACTGAAGTAGGATAGTTTATACAATGTGATGACATAACAAACGTGATGTCATCAATTTTAGATTAACTTGAGAACTCAAATTTGCCTTAGCAGTGGTTGTAAGTTGAAAATTTTTGGTAGTTGTGTTTGTTTTAAGTTGGAAATTTTTTAGGGCATGACAAACTACATATACTCTGATTCATTGTAGTCGGGACACACTATGATGCACTATGTTACATTCTGATGTTATGTTATGACATGACATATGTTGATATAGTATGGATGACTGTACTATGGTTCTATTACATTAATGAATGAAGTACTATTATTCTGTGCACACTGTGTTCATGAATATTTCCTATACATGTTCTGTATGTGAATCTCATTCTCGTTTACTCTAGTACGTTGTTAATTCATCCTTGTGAGTAAACAAGGGTTTTAGTCCCTAAATCCAAGTATGAAAACCAAGAGGGTTTTCGTCCTCCAAATCTTCCACACCAAGGATTTTCGTCTTTGAATGCTTTAAACTCCAAATTGGAAGGAATAATGGAATGACAAATATGGATGATTTGCTTTGAGCAATGCCTTTCTTTTATAGTTGCATTTTGGGCCCTCTATTTGAATTTGCTTTTTCCTTCCAAGTATTTAAAAATACTTTTTAAATTGCAAAAAACACTCTTTGAATTACATATACTTATAAATTATTGTAGAGGCCCTATAATAATATTTACGTTGCCCTTTTGAAACTAAAGAGATTAGACATGTTTAAAATATTATTATTTCTCTTATTTCATCCCTTAGCCTATCGGAAATAAAGAATAGGCTATGGGTCCCCAATTAATTCCTTTAGTTTTTTAAAGGGGACATGACAACCATGTTCACAAAACTCTTACCTAGGATGTACGATGCATGAGCATCATGGTCCACAACTGATCTTGCATTACTAAAAAAGGTTTGTTTCTAAGTTTTGATTGTTGTTTGTTAGGTAGGATTTTTTTTGTCAAACATGCATATTCAGGAGGTTCTACATGCTGCCTACATGTGTTCTCTTAGGTTATATTCTTAACTGTAACTATGCTATAGGTCAACTATGGGTTGTTATTGGTTACTACAAGTTAACTATAGACTGCTACAGATATTTTCTATAGTGCTGTATGTGTTGTATAGGCTACTACAATCAATGTGCAAGCTGCTACAAGTGAGCTGGTAACATGTTGCAGGTCACTGGAAACAAGTCATGGTCATTATTGGAGTGATTATAATTGCTTTCAGCTGGCAAATGCTAGAATAAATGAGGAGTAGGTTCATGAGTAGAAAAAAGTCGTTTGGGGTGGAAGAATGAATAGAGAGTTGATTTTTTATAAGTTGTTGGATATTCTTGTCTCGACCGAGTTTACCCTTTTATGATGACTTGGCAGTAGTTAGGAGTGTGGCCATCTCAGGCTTGCTGGTGTGTTTTTATTTCATCGTGGTTCACAACTTCTATGTTGCTTGGAGAACTGTTTTTATTTGTCTGGAACCACAAATGTCCAGCTACCCCTCGTGATTGAATTTCTTTTGGTCTTTGGTTGCCATTTCATATTGGTGTGGCTGTTAGACTTTTTTTCTTCAGTGGGAGTCATCATTCTTCCACTTGGTGGTTGTTTTTTACTTCACATTTTGGTTGTTTGGGTGTTTGTTTTGGTTGGGGGCCAGATTCTTGGTTGTTTCTTTGGACAGATGTTTTATTCGCATGTACACAAATCACCTTCCATCAAGACAGTGGTGAGATAGCTGTTTCTTAAAAGCAATGATGCATTCTTGATAGAGGCAGTCAGAGGAGGGATGAGGCTGTGAGGAAAACAATAACTGGATGGATGGCTCTAGAAAGAAAAGGGGCATATATAAGAGAAAAATGGAATCCTCCTAAATAGATGGAGGTAGTTCCTCTAGACAGAGAAAGAGGGGACAGAGTAGAAGAGGGGGAAGCTGAGTGAGGTTGATTGTGCCAAAGAAAGATGACAAGGGTAAGGTTGATTGTAGCTCATCCCTCTAGGATGAAGAACAAACTTGTAGCTCATTATTAAAGTTTATATTCAGTAGACTCTTATGAGCATGTTTGTAAAACTGTTCAAGGGAAAATTTGCAATCTAATGCATGTAGTTTTGTGTTTGCTTCCATTGTGCGTGTGCATTTGTTGTTGAATGTCAGGCTGCTAGATTTAGATGGTTGTTCATTCGACCCCCCTTACCTAGATTGCATCAATTTGCCTTTATATCTGGGTCTCATCTTGTGTTGAGTCCTTTTAGGATGTTGTCAAGAAGTGACTTAGACAGATCTGCATGTTTGATTGGTCAATTTTTGGATCAAAGGGTGCACAAGATGCACTCCTAGATCCTAAAAAGAATTGAGTATATGCATTGGGAGAAGCTTGGTTTGCATATATTTTGAAGGATGTTAATTGGCTTTATAAAGGTGTTCATAGATGATTGGACCACATGGAAAAGGAAATCACTGGATGTATTAAAAAGTTGTATGCATCTGTGCAAAGAAGTTCTCAATGGAATGATCTAGAACTCTGTTTGGGACAGTGTTCAGATAAAATATAGAAAAACTAGGTCGCCTTGACAAGGTCATAAGATTGCAAGCTTAGCTAAAAAATATCCCAATTATCAATTGTCGGAAAGCTTTTAGGATGTATATAACATGATGAAAGGATGCAAAACTGTGTACATCAGTGTTTGATCCTTGAAAACAGTTTTGAAAGGCCAGAAAATCACAATATAAAAAAATTCTTTAAAATCATTGGGAAATTGAAATCTTGTGATTTTATGAGTTTTGTGTCATGACACTTTCTCTCAAATTCCGGGGGAATGCTTTTCACCTGGTTTTTCAAATATCAAATCGAATTGCTTCACTTTCTATGTTTAGACTGTAAATTTTGTGCTTAAAATAATTATAAAGGATTTATCATTTGAATATAAAAATCAGAGTGTTGTGGTTTCATGCCTCTTCTCAAAGATTGCCAACTTACGATAAACTGCTCAATTTAAGTAAATCATTATTTATATTGCAGTTTTATATATATTTGCTGTGTTCATTTTCGTTTTTTGGGATCATTGCTTTTATCCTACAATTGTATTTTAAGCCTCATTGCCAATTAAATTGGGATCATGGAATCACCTAAGCAAAGATGAATTCAGATCTTGTTTGGGTTATCTAAACTATTATAGAAGATTCATTAAGGAGACCTTATATGGAAACATGGAGAATGTAAAGCAATAGAAGAGTGATCTATAAAGTCACACAGAAAAAGTGAAATTGCGAAGAATTCTATTCTTTTTAAATTGAAAATCAATATCTTGTCGATATAGAAGGAAACTCCCATGGTGACTCATTAAATGCCATATCGATATAATCAATGTTCAATGCACTATATGATTTTAAGTGTTAATAAAGAGAAACAGTAACATACTCTTAGTGGCTTCTTAAAATTGAGGACCATGTCTTCATTGATAATTGCAGGGATGTTATTAGAGGCTTCCTAGCTAATAATTCTTTTCATTTCCCAATGAACATAGCTGAAAAGAAAAAAAATCTCCTTGCTCACCATGTAATTGGGGGAATACCTTTGGAGGGATTGTGAAGAATAATTAATGGGAATTTCACAGTTTTATTCTAGTCTTATATCTTTGGCATTTTTTATTCTTATAGTTGTTAAAAATTTATCAGTGTTATGCCAGGGATTATAGATGAGTTGTGTGCCCATTGGCACAAATATTATACTTATCTGAATTTTTACAAGCTAAATTGAAATGTGTTCCTTATTTGATGGATGTATATCTGTTATCTTTGTGCATATTAACAATTTTAGTTATCTCAGATGTTTTGGTTTGGGAATTTTAATAATGATTTTGGGTTTACCCTCGTTTGCTTTGTTTCTTTCCTTTTGCTTTTATATTTTTCTGTTAGTTATTTTTATAGCCTAAGGTCTTCTTAGCCTAGTTCTTATCAATTATAACTGGTTACACTTTTGAGTCCCATTCACCCACTTTGATCGTTTGTGGAAATTAATATAATTTATTTCTTTCTTTCTAGTTGTGTGATAATCCTTCTGTTGGTAGGTTGAGTCACTTGTGATTATTTTATTGTAATCCATTGCTTAAATCTTGAAGCACTTGTTTTTCCTTTAGGATTATGAAAGTTGTCATCATATGAATGCCAGCCTCTATTGTGTTGGTTATTCTAATGACTCTTCACCATAGAAATAGAGAATGATGGGGGACAAACTTTATGTATTTATGACAAAGATATTATTTATAAAAGATGCCGGTCTCTTACATTGTAGACAAGTATGCTGATTTTCTTGTTATCTAGATAAGGCATGTTAGATTTGAAATGTTCCCAATAAAACTCTTTTCTCAGATTTTGGAATTGTTTTAATTCATTACAACTCCAATTTATGTATGTACTTCATTGGATGCTTGTGCAGCTTTTGGACTTGGTGCTTGGGAAAGATCGCATTGTTCTTTTACGCAGAGCAGAGTTGAAAACACTTGTGGATATGCATGGAAATGAGGTATGTTTCAGTAAGAAGATTAGTTCTGTTGACTCAATTTTGACACAGGCTTAACATTTCCTGACAAAGCAAAATATATGCCTGCAATATACTCGTGGCTTTATGGTCTGGAGTTTGTCGATTCTCTTCAATATGGCTTTTTGTTTTTCTGATCTTGTTGAATATCAAGTTAGAGAAGGTGCAGGAGTTTAGAGAAGATAAAACACACGTTGCTCAGGAGATCCAATATTATTGAAGTCAGTTAACACACACTGCATTTATTGACCAAGACAATATAGGAGTGCATAGATCATGACAGCAGTTTGTGAAAATAACTGGTACATGTTATCATGATTGCATTTTTATAAGTGATTCCACATGCTAACCAGTTAATATATTTGAGAGGCTTCTCCACTGCACAGTAATCAATTCTGTCTTTGCCACATATTTATATAAAATATGAAAACTAATCAAAGAGAATAAATATTAAACTATATATCAGTGTCAAGATCTCCCCCCTCTTGTAGTTGATTTTCACACTCAAGCATTAGTAACATCAACTTTCTCATTCCTGGACACTATAATTGAAGCAGTTATCATTGCAGTTCTGATGTTGCCATTACCATTATACCTGCAGATGATGTATCTATAACTTCTAGCAGTTCTCTTCATCTTGATATTCATATGTTAGATTGTTAAAAATACAAATCACTTTGTTTTTTCCATTAAACTTTAGCTATTGCTAATGTGTCTATAACCATTTCTGGCATTGCCCTTGACAATGTATGATTGAGAACAATAAATCCAACCATGCATTGTTGTCATTAATGTTAGAAGAGTGAATGTATAGAGATTGAGAGAATTGTGTGGCACACACTCCAGTGCGTGTATGATGTATATATGAATGTATGGGGAAGTTACTTCGGTGTTTGTAATTTACATTGTGTTAGCTACCTTATTAGGCATAACTAATGTATGTTATTACATAATTGTCACAAGCAGGAAATACCTATGTGTACATAATAGTCTAACATTATATTATTGATCTGTTAATTATAAGGATATTCCTTAACTACTCCAACTATGGATTTGTTAATCTTAGATTGTGAGAGCAAAATGACTGAATGATTTAAGCAAATGAAATTTAAGACAAGGGTGTTAAGTTTAGTGATCAGATTAGAGCTCAAAGAAATAATTCAAAAAACAAACACACTACACAACAGATACCCTGGGAAAACCCTCCTCCCGAGGGAGAAAAACCCAGCAACAATCTATCACTTATATATTGAGTCACAAAATGATGTCTCCTAATGAAGGCTGATAATTAGGCCAAGAGATTGATATCACAATCTGATGCAATTACAGAAATACAAGGGAGCAATCTGCTAACAATAATCTCTGACTTCTACAGATTTTCAATCTGCACTTGGAATGAATTCGCACTTAGAAAAATTCGCACTTAGACAATGAAAATGGGACCATGCGATGAGTTGCAACCAATGAGTATAAATACAATGTCGAGGAAGAGACGTGACCCTTCACAAACAACATGTCGGCCTTATACAAAGGATGTGTCTCTAACAAACAAAGGTGTCTCTTCATAAGTGAAGTCAGCTTCACTTATTAAATGTCTCTTATTGAAATTGCATCCACAAAATATGATGTCGCCACATCAAGGTCGAGCCACTTCATGAAATTGCACCTCCACAATAATTAAATATTATTTCATAGAAATCGTGCCTCTTCATTATTACAATTCAAATAGCCGTTTATGCTATCATTTGAATTGCCTTCAAGGAGACGTTCTGATCTGGAAGAAGCAGCCCGGCGCTGCTAATAACATCAACACTCCCTCTCAGCTAGGGATGATACTTCCAGCTGCACAAGACATATCACCTCATCGTGATGTCTACTACAATGGCTACAACCATACGTGGGAAAGAAGATTATCCCCTCATCGTGATATCACATATCACCTCAACATGATATCAACCATAATGGCTACAACCATTCTATGGTGTGTACAAGTGTCCATCACTTGCGTGATGTTGTCACCTCAACATGACTTTCACCATGGCTCTCCCAGAGGGTGAAACACAAGTACAAGATGTTGTCATGGAGTCACACGAATGACATCCACCATGACTCTCTTAGAGGGTGGAAACAAGGGCTTTCACCTCAAATCTCAAAGAGAAATGCATTAACAAGGGCTTGCACCTCAAATTCCTCCGTCTCAGAGGAAAATTCATTAACAAGGACTTGCACCTCAAATTCCTTCATCTCAAAGGAAAATGCATTAAAGATCACTGATGCTGAGTCTCCCTCTCAGCTAGAAAGCTTCACACAACTTTGATTATCACAATGCATGACAGTTGGCTCCAATGATTGTCCAAACAATCCTACAAGGAGCTTCCGAAGCCACATTGCTTCTTGAGCTGCCACACAAGCTGCAATATACTCGGCCTTTGCAGTGCTCAGTGCCATTGAATACTGCTTCCTGCTACACTAGGAGATCATCGTAGACCCCAAACTGAAGCAACATCCAGAGGTGCTCTTTCGATCAGTAACACACCCTGCCCAATCAAACCAAGCAGCTTCAAGTCCATACCTGAAGAATATCTCATGCCATATCCAACTGTGCCGCACAAGTATCTTAGGATATACTTCGTTGCAACTAGATGTATTTTCCTTGGTTCACACATGAATTGATTAAGTGCACTCACTGCATAGCAAATATCTAGTCTAGTATTGACTAGATACATCAACGATCCAATCAATTGCATGTACATAGTAGGATCCACCAGATCTTGAACTAGTTGCAGCCTCTTACAAGTTATGCAAGTTGGTCTCCATAGACTTAGACATGAATTTGCAATCCATAATACCAAATCTCTTTAAGATGTCAATAGTATACTTCCCTTGACTTAGAATGATCTCATCCAGCTTCTGCCATACTTCTAAACCAAGGAAGTAGTGAATGTAACCAAGATCTTTCAAATTTAGAAGCTGACTCCTCCTGGAATTTGATAATGAGGTGATCTTCTCCAGTAAGAAATAAATCAACATAAAGAACCAAGATCAACTAGATTACCATCTTTTTCAGGTTCAAAGGCTCCCTCTGAATCTTTAAGTACTTGCATCAACCTTCTGATCTCATCGTCTAAGATTGCCTGCAACACTTTCCTTAGATAAATATTTTCCAGTGCACACCTCTGGTACTGTAGATCACTCTATTCTGAATAGGTTTGCGGAGCTACTAATGAAAAATCCAGATGATAGTCTTTGTGCAATTCTGATCTCAGCAACTGAAGAGGTCTTTCAAGGATTTAACACTTGGCCTTGCAACATTGCAACCTTCACTTCTTCTTAGTGAGTCACAAAACTCCCTCTTGATCCCTGCTTCAGAGATTGCAAAGAAAACTTTTGAAAGTGAACTTCCTCTAGCCACCAACTTAGTCTCATGGCTGCAAGTTGTGACTTCACACTTGATCATTTCTTTGGTTGGCATGACTTCCTCACAAGATGCCTCAAGCTTTTCATCACTAAGCAATCTCTCATCACCTTCTTGCTCCTAGAACAGTGAACTACAAGCATTTTAGAGAGAGATTACTAATAGTTTATAATTATCCAAAGAAATATCAAGGCTGGAATCATACAAGGTTTACTGTTTCAACTTATAGCATGAATACAAAAGAATTTAAGAACAATATTAAAACATGAATAAATGAATCAACCTATAATAGAAACATATCAAAAGAACAGAATGAAGGGGTAAAGTAACTTATCTTTATTGAATTATGATATAACTCTTTCTTCCACCTTTTGCTCCTCTCGAGAGTGCCAAGCTCAACACAACAAAAAAACAATCTGCACAACTTCAAATTTCTTGAATGCATTATGCAGTTAGCATGTAAAACCAACTCTCTCCAAGAGTTCAAAGCTCTATCACAGTTCATGCATTAGAGAATGATATCAATGTGACCAACTAATCACCATTGAAAATGCAATTCTCTTTCATTTCTGAGTCACACTCAGAAATCTTCGCAACTAGCATGAATAGATTGAATCTTCAGAGGATCTTAGTGATCACTATCATGATCTTTACCAATCACACATGATTCAAGTAAACAAAGTTAGACCCGCACAACTTAGCAGACTGAACTTCATCCTAGATTTCAGAACAGAATATAAACAATAATAAGATACTTATCTTGTGAAATCATAATGCTTTTCAGGTCTGCACTTATCTGTCCCGAGATCAAACCCAATGTCTGAAGGGAGCAGCTAAAACAGCAGTGAGGCCTCAACTGAGTGATGTTTCTCAAGAGAACTTACACCAGCATCATCCACAACTGACTGTCACATAAATTTACCAGCAACAGGCCTCTACACATAGATTCCAAAAACTGAGACATGACAAATACACCATTCTTATCTGTCTTTGAACAGTTATTATGATTAGAATTTTCTCTTTATGGCTAGCATGCCTGGCCCTCTATACTACTATAAGGTTTCCTCATGCTCATTAGACTTCACTCCGAATATTTGAATATCGAGCTCGATGCAATTGTAGAATATCGACGTGAAAGCATTCCTCTTCTATTTCAAGAACATGAATACATGGCAACCAACATCAGGGTTGACAAATAATCTTGTACAGAGCAATGCCCGACCACTTCATGACTATTGCAGCGTAACACCTGAAACTACACGATGTTAACTCTTTGAATATTTTGATGGTACACCATAGAGCTGGATCTTCTTGAAATTTAAATGTGGTCTGAAGATCATTCAAATCTTATTCCGACAATTGTCCAAGAGAGACTGCACTATATCTTCAAAATCGAGCTGACAACTCCGGTAAGCATCTCCAAGAACATCATATCCCAGTGATGACCTTCGCACAGCTGAAGTGAACTTAACAAAGGCAGACCAGCCTTATGCCCTGTTGATGTCGATCTGATATGCCATGGTTTCTATAGGCTGCTGGCAGTATAAATGGCAGAGGACTGCTCAAAGCTTGAGTCACGTGTATCAGTCAAGCCATCTTCATAGAAATTGTCCCCTGTCGATATGACAAAATCTAACTGCAACTTGTTTGCAATCATACCCATATGTGCAGCTACTTGGGACCGATTGAACAAACCTTTTCTACCCCAATCGCCCACCACAATGAAATTCAGAGGACACTCAACGGCAAAAATAGTGGCAAGAAATAGTAATGGTGGTAACATACACGCCATTACAATGAAGCGAAAGTGAAGGTCCATTATTTCAGTCTGATGTTTTACAATGCAGATGAAGATTGAGAGCTTCTCTCCAATACTTATCCAATTTCCTCACCATTTACCATCTTGTCCTTACAGACAATAACTTTTAACAGGGTCCTGGTAACATTCCTAGAAGAGTCCATTGTGACTTCTAGCCTCATAACGCGTGTCCAGAAGGTGCGTATAGAAAGGCAGGTCTTATAAAGCTCAGTATTAACGGATCTTGACTTCTCCCCCGATAATTCTTCAATGATAAGGGCACGATTTCCTTATCTCCATGTATTCGCGGATTAAGGATGACGATAATGTTCTTCAGGTTGAGTAAAGTCTCTTCACAACTTCATCCTTAACTGCAATGTAGCATATAGAGACATCGGCCATCTCTAGTACTCATAGTCCCGATATTGTAATCTTCAAGGCACTCTATGATATGTATGTCAAGACATATCCGTTCCTGACAGAGGCTTTTGATGCCGCGCACTGACCTTTGAACTACTGTGGATTCCTTCAAGACGAAAGATAGAAGATGGTAAGCGACCTTGATTGATAATAACATTGTCCCCATATTTAAAGACAATTTTGATCGGCTTATCCCTTTATCACTTTAAAACTGCTTATCTGATCAGATCTTGCATTAACCTGCTTTGATACCATGTTAAGTTTAGTGATCAGATTAGAGCTCAAAGAAATATTTCAAAAAACAAACACACAACACAACAGGTACCCTGGGAAAACCCTCCTCCTGAGGGAGAAAAACCCAACAACAATATAGCACTTATATATTGAGTCACAAAACGATGTCTCCTTTACAATGAAGGCTGATAATTAGGCCAAGAGATTGATATCACAATCTGATGCAATTACAGAAATACAAGGGAGCAATCTGCTAACAATAATCTCTGACTTCTACAGATTTTCAATCTGCACTTGGAATGAATTCGCACTTAGAAAAATTCGCACTTAGACAATGAAAATGGGACCATGCGATGAGTTGCAACCAATGAGTATAAATACAATGTCTAGGAAGAGACGTGACCCTTCACAAACAACATGTCGGCCTTATACAAAGGATGTGTCTCTAACAAACAAAGGTGTCTCTTCATAAGTGAAGTCAGCTTCACTTATTAAATGTCTCTTATTGAAATTGCATCCACAAAATATGATGTCGGCCACATCAAGGTCGAGCCACTTCATGAAATCGCACCTCCACAATAATTAAATATTATTTCATAGAAATCGTGCCTCTTCATTATTACAATTCAAATAGCCGTTTATGCTATCATTTGAATTGCCTTCAAGGAGACGTTCTGATCTGGAAGAAGCAGCCCGGCGCTGCTAATAACATCAACAAAGGGATGACGAGAATTCAACACCATAAGAATGAGACCCATATACCTTGGAGAAACACTTTGTGGGTAAAAACTTCAGCTAAATGTGAGTATACACTCACTTAGTGCTCAAAAATGGCTTACAAGATTGATTCCACAGCCCCTTCGCCTTCGACAAAGCTCCAGAAAAATGTCTAACTCCCCAAGAACCGGTCAAAGACTCCCAAATGAGCTCTTTGTGCTTACAATTTCTTCAACAGTCATAAACATGAGACAATACAAGGAAAAAATCTCACTAAGCAACTCCCAACCAAGAGAATTGAGACTCTACACTTCCAATGTCAACCGCATACATGATATGTCTAGAATGCCTTTCCATCTAGAAGCTGAAATGACCATTGAAGAGGAAGAGGAAGATGAATAAATCAAAATTTGGAATGTCATTGGATGTTTTGACTACACGCAATGAATTCACCACTTTTACCAAAGTGGTGATCTCATTTGCCACTTCCATTACAGGGTAATCACCCATTCGCTATGGTTAGATGATGAATTTGCTATAGTGCTTGTTGGAGTAAATAGGAAAATCACCTAATAATTAATTAATTATCAGGTGCCTTTTACTTTATTCACTTAAGCTAAACTTATGAGTGCTTTTTTATTATTAGATTTTTTATATTAAGGTCATGTTAGTCTCATAGAATAGGATGAGGACACTTGTCATGATCTAACTCAATTATTTATTAGTGTAATTATTCTAGATTCATTAATACAAAAGGCATATCAGATTTTTCTTCTTGACCAATCTCTTTTCAAGGTTGCATGAGCACACTATCTTCTTTTTCTCTCTACATGTGATAGGTGTTTTAGTTGTAGGTGATTTCTTGGAGTGACTTATCCCAAATGGTCAGTTTCCATTCCACTTGGTTGGCCGACAAACCTTCCGACGATGAAAATCTGGCGACATTTCATTTCCAACCAGCACCAAATCTAGCTCCGATGAAATAAAATCGGTTGTTGTCAAACACTATTGATGCAGGGGCATCCTTTGATGCACTTTGTTGTCATTTGGTACAAGTTTGAATTTTGGGTTGCTTTGCATTGTTTTGGGTCAATAAGGTCAATTTGGACCATTCTAGGCCATTTGGGATCCTTTTGAGTCATTTTGGTGATTAAGTGCAAAGTTGTCAAAAATGCAAAAGTTGTCAAAAGTTGCAAAAAACTTGTCAATGTTGTCAATACAATTTTGCAAAGTTGGTTAATGGGAGTTAGGTGTCGGTTTGGATGGTTGTGGGAGGTTGTAATCTGATAAATATGACATGTAAACTCGAGCACCAAGGTTAGAGAAGAGATTGAATGAAAAAAATGAACATTTTCATGGTGAAACAAACTGTAAATTGGATTGTACGGCCTTGTACTGTATAGTATGGCCTTGCAAGTGATTGTAGAAGTTGTAGGACACTTTAATCTTCCAAATGCTTTTTGTCTTATGAATTTTCATTGAGTTTTGTAGAAGTTTTAGCAAAAACAATGCAAAAGAAAGTGAATTTTCTGCATTTTCAGTTAGAACAGTTAATTGTACGGACTTGTATGACCTGGTATGGCTAGGACAGTCATTGGAGGAGTTAGGGCTCTGTTCTATGGCTCATATGCTTTTGGTTTGGTCTCATTTGGAGTTAATTTGAGCAAGTTATGATCAAAATGGTGTTGACAGTCCATTTTCAGACCTAGGGTTTCCAGAAAGGGTAATAAATTCATAACTTTTATTTTAACCATTGAAAAATTATGAAACCTGGTGAAAAGCTTCTTAAGGCCATTATCCAGATACCCATTCAAGGAAATTGCACCAAACAATTGTATGTGAAAGTTATGTTAACCTGTGTGTGTTCATTTTCATAAGAACAGTAATGAAACCCTAGTTTGCTTGATGTTTGAACAAATCTATGCATAGTTTGATTAGTTGGATTGGGAAACAATGAAATATGTTGTGGGAGGTCTGTATAGACCAAGACTCTCAAGTTTTGATACTGTTCCCTTTGTTAAGTGCCCTTTAGGCCTTCAAATCAATGTTCCTAAGTGCATTAGTGTGCATTCAGTGATTGTTTGAAATGAATCAGTTTATGAAAGTTGTCAAGTGAATTGAAAGTAGTCTTTTCTGTGCATTAACTATTCTTGTGATTCACAAGCGAATCAGAATATTTCCATAGGTGCAACACATATCCAAGTGGTTAGAGAATATATTGGGCCAGAAGAATATCTCAGTAGTGGTGATAGGATCTCATAATATATCGAGGAATCTTTTCTTCTGATCAACAAAGGGTATATTTCGGTGGTGGTAAGACTATTTTGGCCATTGACATCATGATGACATTAATATGATGTCAACACAGTACCCCTAGTAGGTCCCCTCTAAGCCCTAATTTTCCATAAGGGAGCTGTTTTTTAGTTTTTGGTGTAACTTGGGTGTATGGTGTTGAGATTGGGCAAATGAGATATCATCGAAAAACTGATTTTGTGTACTTTCTAGTTATGTAGATTTCATCATTAGATTTTGCTGCTAGTTTATTTTATCGTTTGTTGAAGTCAGATCATCCTTTTTGGCTTCTGACCTCATAAATTTTCACCTATCTTTTCGATTTTTCACGATTCTTGTAGTGTTGGAAAGGTATTTCATATCTTTGTAGGTCCATCCATGCACTTTTTCAGACTCTACCCCAAGTACATTTTATTTTGTCTTTTGTGATTTCATAATCCGGTCAATTACTTGGATGTCTTAGCACTTGGAAATGATCTATCTACATGAGATGAATTCATTTGATGTACTTTACATGCATTGAAGTTTTTGGTTTATGATTTAATCATTTGAGGAGGTACCATGGGTTTCTCTGTTCATCCTTCTATGGTCATCCTAGAAAGGGATAATTATGGGTCTTGGCAAAATGACATCCTTACACATCTTAAGAGGCTTAATCTTTTGCCTTATCTTTATGGATTCATATTTAAACCAAACACACCAAGGAGATCAACTTGGGGTAACATCATTGATCATGTTGTAGGTTTGATTTGTTCTAGAGTTGATCATGACACTATGTGTGCTGTATCAAACATTGATTGTCCCCACACATTTTTTATTTGACTTTGGAAGATCCATGGAGATCCTCATATCTCTCCATTTTTAGAGGATCCTATTGCAAATTGTCTCATTCTCCTTGATGATGTAAATTGCATACCCTTTGATGATGATACTTTAGAGGAGCTTGAGTATATTATAGGTCTTGCATGTTTCGATGGTTCATGTAATGTCCCCTTCTCAAGCCTAGTTAGTTCAAAGACCATTAGCCTATTTTCTGAGTTCCCGTAGGCTAAGTGGTAAGGCAAGGGGACTCCAAAGTTCTTGGGGGACAGAGTTTTGGTGCTACATGGTTTCTATTTATGGCAATGAGCTGAGTGGGCAATACTGGTTTGAATAACACTCTCTATAGTGTTTTCAGACTTTTGGGGTGTTCTCCAAACTTCTTAGAGAGCATGTCTATTTATAGTAAGTCACCAAATTGGTTTCTTTCATTCATCCAATGCCTTAGTATCATATTGGCACAATTAGAATTGGATTCCAATGTGTTTTAGGATTTTCCGTAACATGGGGTGAAATATTTTAATTATTCACTTAAGTTTATAATGTTCTATTATTATTTTTATAACTTAAGTGTAATAACTTTTCGAAAAAGGTAATTTTGTTTCCAATATGGACGCCTAGGAGGAATAAGGGGCCTTTGCACATGAAAATGATTATTATTATTTTAAAAAGGTATTTGGGTGGAAGAGTGAGTTATTTTATTATTTTAAATTGAGGTTTTTCCCTCCAGGAGGTGTTGGGGGCTCATTGTCATGATGCTAAAGAATGTATTGTTATGCTGCCAGATTGGCTCTAGATTCTCCAAGTCTTTGTGGACGATAACCCTTGGGGATTATTCTAGTTTTGGAAATGAGAGATATTCTCTAGCTAGATTGGCTTGATTCCATCTAGGGATCACCTTTGGTGCTGATTGAAGCCTTCGGTTTTTGCTATCTAGTGATGGAGTATTTTGATGTGTTTTAGCATTGTGTTTTTGGAGTGATTTCTTTTAGATTGTTGGGAGTGTTCGTTTTGGAGAGTTTCCACTTGTTCCTTGTACCTTTCTTGACCCTGCAGGTCGTACCATTTCATGCTTTATCAGGCCGTACAATTTGGAGGAGACCATGAAGTTGCAATATTACATGCTTGATGTTGTTTGTAGACCCAACCACCCCGGTTGATAAGACTTTTTCCTGCATTTTCCAGAGGATAGAAAGTGTGGTTGCTGGTTTGTACAGCTAGGTATAGGCAGTACCACTTCTAGGGGGTGTGCGAGTTCCTAAGGGGAATCACCCCTCATTTCCAGCCTTTATATGCTCCAAAGGAGGCACCCAGACCTTACTAACCATTGCAAACAATTTGGAGGCGTACTTTGCTGTTCAAAGTGCTCCTTAGGGGGCCGTGCCATTATTGCCATTGGCTGCAACTTTGGTTTCAGAACCCGTGTTTGCTTGATTCTTACTCTATTCATGGCTGATTATGTTTGGTGAGTGTGTGGGAGTTGCATACTTTCACTTTTGAGGATTCCATGACTTGATGAGGGTGCCTAAATGTTGATCACCATTGCCTATGGTCTGCTGGTTTTTGCAACAGGTCTGTAGCAGCACTGCTCCAGTGAACTTTAACCCATTTCCAGTGTTCGCCTTCAGCTCCTTATGAAGTATAATGATACTACTTCAAATTGGGTAACATGTTTCATCATTTAGCAACATTTTGGTGGTGTTTCCCATCTGTTCATTTCATAATTATTGTAAAAACAGATGCTTATGTGGATTGGGGAATTTGAATGAGTTAATATTGTAATACTATGTGGTAGTACACCAGTGAGTTGCTCTTGAATTTGTTGCTTCTTATCCCACTGTATAAGTGGTTTTATTTACTCACCCCACTGCATAAGTGGCTATTGTACTCGCCCCACTGAATAAGTGGCTTTGGCACTCTCTCACCACTGAAAAGTGGAAGAGCTTGTTTTTATACTAAATTATTGTATCGGTTTTCCCATTGCAAAGTGGATGTGCTCAACTTACCCCACTGAATAATTGGTTGTTACTTTCAACAACTTATTTTTCAAATATAATTTTGTAATCCTGTGCACCGTATGCTCTCACCTTGCCCATATTGGGAACTTGGTGATCAGAAAGTGGAAAGATAGTTGCTTGGCATTATTTTTAGTTTGGAGCTAACAAGTTATTTTCAAAAATAAATAAATTTAAGGGTGCTTATTATAGTTCAGAGGTTTGTCTCCTTGTTCCTACTCCTCGTATCGACCCAATATCCATTTTCTGTTGTTCTTGATCAACTTGGTATCACCAAATCCATGGCCCATATTAATTTAGTGCAGCAATGTTGGAAAATTCATTGTTAGTGTTCACATAAGTTAATAATGTGAGTTGTTAACACAACTCACGTAGCTATTATAGATGTGAACATAGTTATTTGTTGAGGTTTGTTTGTTTGTTTTATGAGTTGTTCAAACAACTCATCTAAATAGAGAAGTGATTATAGGAGATTCTCCTGTAAAGTAGGAGATGTAACTTCTATATATTTGTAATGTCGTATTGAAGTAAGAGAGAATACAAAATTAAGATTATTTGTATAATACTCTGAAATTTAATGCTTCTGAAATTTAATATGGTATTAGAGCAGGTTTGGGCATCCAAATATCTCTTCTACTACCAGTTCAGTAAAATCACGATTTCTCTCTCAATTCTCAATGAAAATTAAAAATTAAAAATGTTCTAGAAAGCTGATGAATAGTAGAATAAAATTCAGAAATGTTTTGATGAGATCTTTAGTATTCAACGAGTAGTTTGTTGTAGAACAAGCAACAACAAAATGGTGGACATGATTTGCTGTTTGTTTGAGGAAAGCATTTTTTGATATAGTGATCTGCTGGTTTGAGATTGATTGGCCAAAGTTTCATGTGTTCGCTTCTCAGTGGCTAATTTATTTGAAAACTCTGTAGGTTTAATGTGTTTTCTTTGGCAGTGAAGGATTATTATTTTTCCATGAATAAAGAATTCATCATAAATACTTAGCAATTCAAGGAGGATTTTACATTGCAGTGTCAAGTCCATAGTTTATATGGAGATTGTCATGTCCCCATTTTCGGGTTCCCTTGTAGCAGCTGGCATTGACCTTGTGGATGTGTGGCAACGTGATCAAAGGAGTTATTTGATGATTCCAATGAGCTCAGGAGGTTTGAAGGCACACAGTTATACTCGTGCAACAAACATGGCAGCAAGTTACTCGCATTCAAAATTCAAAATTAACATACATGAATCATGAAACAACCTCCAAGTTATAATTTATAAACTTATATCAAAATGCCCAAAGGCTACATTGCTTCCATGTAGTTTTAAAGTATGATATGAAAATCAAAATACAATAAACAAAGAGCAGTAGCACTGCTGCCCCTAATCCGCATCTCCCATAACTGCATCAAAATTAGAGTCATCCTCTGAGTCACTGCTACTGCCATTGCGATGGTCCACCTCAGCCTCATCCAATGGAATCCCAACCAAACCCTCTGTTGTCTCCTCCTCATCAACTTGGGCCGCGTTCTCATGATCAATATCCCATCGTAGAGCTGGAGTCTGCTGATCCTGAAGCTGAAGAGCACTATGCACGACCACTAGATTCTCCGCTCGTCTAGAGGTAAGTCTATT
This sequence comes from Sequoia sempervirens, assembly GCA_007258455.2. Lineage (NCBI taxonomy): Eukaryota > Viridiplantae > Streptophyta > Pinopsida > Cupressales > Cupressaceae > Sequoia > Sequoia sempervirens. The sequence continues at coordinate 53,858 of VDFB02017397.1, forward strand.
CCTCTTGAGGGAGTGGACAAAGCTATATGTGGACCAATTCCTCTCTGCAGTAGAGGAACTGACAATCTGTGCAAGAAGGCGAGTAGCAAGTGTCTTCAACTGCGGCGCATCCCTCCCATGCCATGTCCACCATCTAATAGGGTCTGTTTGAGTTAATATAGCTCTATCCAACCTTGCCTATGGTTTACTCAAAGTTGGGCCACAAAGATTAGCAAAGTCAAGGAATTGTGTCTGAAAATCTGAAGCTTGCTCTATTGAATACATCTTATCAATGGCCTGTGTGAACCCATCTAAAACCTTAGGATCATCACATGGAGGCACCCTACCATCTCTTGGTGCATACCATTTGGGATTTAGAGCAAAGGCAGCCATATGAAGCGAGGTGTTCATTGTGTTCCACGTCCGCGTCACAATGGGCCTAATTTGTTGCTCATATAAACCCAAAGTGGGATCTGTTAGTTTTAAGATCAGATGTAAAGCACAAAAAATTAATTCAAAATCAGACAATAACACATCATATACCCTAGGAAAACCCTCCACTTGAGGGAGAAAAACCCAGCAAGAAATATATCTTCTTATATATATAAACAATGGCAACAATTCACTTTACAATGAGGCCAATCACAAGGCCTATATTTAGCACCAACAATGGCGACAATAACCGATAGCAATCTGCCCTTCCTTAAACTCAGATCTGAACTTGAGGAATTCACAATCAGCTTCTTGAAGAAATTTGCACTTGAGAGAACTCTTGATAATCGAACTTGCTTGATTGATCAAATGAAATGGAAATGATTTTCTATATATACATATTGATAGGGAGATCGCACCTCTTCAAGAGCTAGGTCGGCCATCATAAGAAAATATAATTACAATTAATAAGTGCAAATACAAGGAAGGTTGACCAAGAAGGAAATTACAATGTTGCTAAGTGAAGCGCCTCTTCACATTAACTATCACAAATAAATGAATAGCTGTTAGGCTATATGAATTTATGTGTTCACATGAGGCTGGAAGAATGAGCCCGAAGCTGCTAAAACATCAACACTCCCTCTCAGCTCGGGAGAAATACTTCCAGCTGCATAAGACATATCACCTCATTGTGATGTCAACCACAATGGTTACTCCCATATGTGGAAAGAAGAGATATCACCTCATCGTGATACCAACCATTATGACTACTCCTATATTAAAATAATGTTTATTATTTATTTATTAATGCTCAATATTGTAAAATATTGTAAAATATCCTGATAAGATCGTCCTTGTTGTCCGAGATCTTATCTGAAGTTTCTTTTAGAAACTTCCTGCTTTTCCTGAAGATAAGATCGTCTCCGATCTTATCCTTCCGGCCTTTTGTAAATCTTGTAAACTATTTATTGAGCGTCTTGCTCATTGTTAATATATCAATTAATTTACCAATTACTTGCGTAATATGGTATCAGAGCCCGGGTGAATAAATTTTTTCGAAAAAATTATAATTTCTTTTTGAAATTTTGTTTAAAATTTTTTCGAAATAATTTTTTTGAAAATCTTGAGCAAGCTTGGGCACCAAAAAAATTTGTAGCTTTTGTAATTCGGAATTCGAGGGTTTTTGTTTAAAGATTTTCGTGATGAAAATCGTGACCCTTCTGGTAGCAATTTCGTGATCTAATTGTGGCATTCTTTTCTGCAAATCCTGGGTGCGAATTCCGCTTCTGGTAGGCGCGTCTTTTGTCCGGGCAACCTCTCTGCAATCCGCGTGAACGTTGTTTTCTTGAGACGGGATTCTTTGGTGTCTTCGAAAGTTCTACAGACTTTCCTGGTGGCATTTTCGCGTGATTGAGCTCTCTGGTCGTGGTTTTTTCACTCGCCTTAGGTCGCGATTTTCTGCATTGTCCTCTGCCCGCGTTTTTGATGTAATTTCCTCCTGAAATTCGTGCTCGGGCATTCCTTTTTCGTGCAAATCTTGGCACAGATTCGAAGCTCTTGGTCGTGCGAAATCTACACACTCCCACATGCGATTTTCTTGTCTTTTGGACGCGTGCTTCTTCATCTAGTTTGAACGGGAACCACTCAAAGTTGGACCAGTCTTGTGCCTTCTTCAGACTCAGGATTTCTAAATAAGTTCTGCTGCAGATTTTAGGAGGTGTTCTTTGCATTTTTTTTCCAAAATCGTGAGTTTTCTGGTTTGACAATGGCGGCTAGGGCATTCTGAAAGTTCGTCTAGGGTTTTGGCCCGGATTTTCAAGTCAAATTTTTTTTTTTTCGATCATAAATTCCTGGTGGGTTTTTCGAGAGCTCAACTGGGTTGGTCTCCGAATTTTTTGGGTGCATCGTTTTCTGTGCCTCGAATTTTGTGCCATCCGTACACTGTACTTTCTGCAGTCTGTACCTGAATCTGCCTTTGCTTTTCTGCATTGAAATTTGTGCCTCGGGTTTGGTGCATCAACCTCTTCTTCGTACCTCGGTTTTTGTGCCTCGAAAAGCGTGAAGATGGCCAGTTTAAGCAATTTAATGCTGGAGGGCAGTCAGCGATTTAATGGCAAAAATTACAACACTTGGAAGCAGCGGATGTTAACAATTTTTGAATACCGCTGCCTTGATTAGATGATCCTCGGCAAAGCTACTCGTCCCGAAGCGACGGGTAAGGATCAGGAGAAGTTTGATGAGCAGAATCGTGAAGCGGTAATGCTTATTAAGGTTTCCGTTACTGATGATCAGCTCCCTCAGATTCCACTTGGCAAATCAGCTACGGAGCTCTGGGATCACTTGAAGGGTTTGCATGAAACTTCCGACAAGAGTCGTGCGTTTTTCTTGAAAAATATGCTGTTTTCTATCATGATGGATGAGAAGACAACTTTGCAAGCGCACCTGAATAAAATCCAAGAGATCCGAGATCAGTTGGAGGCGATTGGTCGGAAAATGGAGGAAGACATGGTCGTGATCACCCTGAAGAGTCTACCGAAGTCCTATGAACACTTCATAGAGACTCTCAACATTACGTCTGCTAATGTTGATCTCAAGTTTTCGAATTTGTGCACTATCCTGTTGCAACAAGATCGCTGGAGACAACAGTTCGGTAGCAGTGAATCATCATCCTCCACGGAACAGGCTTTTGCAGCCAAAACCCATCCGAAGCATCAAGGAAAATGTCAGCCTTCACAGCAGAAAGGCTCCAGTCAGACCAGTCTGAAGAAGAAAAATATACAATGCAACTACTGTCATAAATTTGGCCACATCAAGAAGGATTGCCGTGCTCGTTTGGCTTTTGAGCAAAAGAAGCAGGGAGGGTTTCAGCAGAAAGCGAATATCGCCGAGCACTCTGAGCAGAAGGAATCTGCCTTTTATGCACTCATGGCAAAGAGACTCGCAGACCATGTCAAATCCTCTGCTTGGTACATAGATTCTGATGCCTCGCGTCATTTCTCACATAGGTGTGATTGGTTCACAGACTTTTCCCTTTGCACTGACTCAGTGATCTTTGGAGGAGGTGAGGAATACACAGTTGTCGGCATAGGCACTGTTCAGGTTCAATTTGGCGGGAGGATCTCATATTCCTCAACGTGTATTATGTACCTGATATCGAGCTCAATCTTCTCTCAGTCAGTCAGATTATGTGGCATTCTCCCCAGATGGATGTGGTGTTCAGCTCGCACAAATGTTCAATTGCTGATCGTGAGTCTCGCACAACGGTGGCCATTGGGATAGAGGATCATGGCCTTTACAGGCTTGTGGACACTGGTGATTCTCCGGAGTTAGCCTTGGCAGCCAGACATTCAGCTGTCACCAGTCTTTGGCACCAGCGGTACGGGCACTTGAACGTGCACTATCTCTCTCAGCTTGCTCGGGAGGGACTTGTAGATGGCTTACCTGACATTCAGACTCAACATCAGGGCGTTTGTGGTGCTTGTCAGGCTGGGAAGCAGCATCGCACACCGTTCAAGGATGGCGACTCTTGGCGGGCTTCTAAGGTACTTCAATTAGTTCATGCTGATATTTGTGGCCCTATGTCTATTTCTTCTGTAACTGGTTGCAAGTACTTTCTACTTTTTGTTGATGACTATAGTAGGAAAATGTGGGTGTACTTTCTTAAACAAAAATCAGAGGTTTTTAATGTATTTCAGAAGTTTAAGGCCTTAGTTGAAAAAGAGTCCAGTTCTAGTATTATAACTCTTAGGTCAGATAATGGGGGGGAATTCTATTCTAGTGCATTCTCCAACTTCTGTGATACTCATGGGATAAAACGTCAGTTAACCACACCCTACACTCCTCAGCAAAACGGTGTTGTAGAGCGACGCAATCGTACGATTGTTGAGATGGCTTGCTCCATGTTGCAACACAGGAGTGTTCCTACCAAGTTTTGGGCAGAAGCAGTCAATACATCAGTCTATCTCCTTAATAGGTCACCCACTCATGCTGTTAAGGGGAAGACTCCTGAGGAAGTTTGGTCTGGTCGCAAACCTAGGATCAGTCATTTGAAAGTTTTTGGCTCTCTTGTGTATGTTTGGATTCCAGAGGCCAAGCGCACTAAGCTGGACTCCAAGAGCTAGAAACTCATGTTCACAGGGTACAGTGACAACCACAAGGCATATAGGCTGATTGATATAGACACTGATCGTCTTATCTTCAGTCGAGATGTTGTCTTTGATGAGGAACGAGGTCCATTTCACTCTTCTTCACCTGTTCAGCATTCAGAGGATCAGCCTCTACAGGCTCCTGATATGAGTGTTCGACTTCCGTTAGGTCCACCTGATGGGAGGGATGACGAAGACCTAGTCTTTGATGATGCTCAACCTGAGTTTCCTCCAGATGATAATGAACATCCCCATGCTGAACCTGTTCCAGATCCACAACTAGATCCAGCTCCTCCTGTTGCATCTGATGTTGGCACATCTACTCTCCAACCGAAATGGTGGGCTAAGTCTATCAGTGATCTTCGTGCTAATGAGCTCATCGAGGGTAGATCATCCAGAAACAAGAGCAAACAATCTACATGAATTTTGCTCTCATGGCCAACATTCACAGTGTTTATGAGCCTCAGACATATTCAGAGGCAAAAGGGATACCTGAGTGGGAAAAGGCGATGGAATCAGAATACTAGAGTCTTCAGAAGAATCACACTTGGGTCCTTTCCAATCTTCCTCCAGGGAAGAAGCCCATTAGCTGCAAATGGGTGTACAAGGTGAAGTACAAAGCTGACGGAACCCTTGACAAGTACAAAGCTCGTCTGGTTGCACGGGGGTTCTCATAGAAAGAAGGCATTGACTATGAGGAGACTTTTGCTCCTACAGCCAAAATGAGTACCATACGGCTCGTCCTTGCCTTAGCAGCCCAATTTGGTTGGAAGGTCCATCAGATGGATGTTAAGAGTGTTTTCCTCAACAGTGTGTTGAAGGAAGTCTACATGACGCAGCCTCCAAGGTTCAAGGTTGTCGGTAAAGAATACCAGGTGTGCAAACTGGTGAAAGCACTCTATGGTCTGAAACAGGCTCCTCGGGCTTGATACATTAAGATTGACACGTACCTCACAGATCATGGCTTTTTGAGGAGTTCATCTGACTCGAACCTGTATGTCAAGAATACTGGTAATGAGATTTTGCTTGTTGTTGTCTACGTGGATGACTTGATCATTACTGGTAGTTCGACACATTTGATCACTGAAATCAAACAGGACTTGTGCAAAACTTTTGACATGACAGACTTGGGCCTCCTGCATTATTGTTTAGGTGTTGAGGTTTGGCAAACAGAGAGCAGCATTTTCATCTCCCAGTCCAAGTATGCTCGAAGTCTTCTGGATAAGTTCCGAATGTTGGATTGCAAACCTGCCTCTACACCCATGGAAAAAGGGCTTAAGTTGTCAGCTAAGTCCGATTCACCTGTGGTAGATGAAACATTGTTCAGGCAACTAGTAGGCAGCCTCATCTATCTTGCTGCTACTAGACCTGATTTGAGTTTTGCAGTGAGCTACATATCACGCTTCATGACAGCCCCCAAGGCTGATCATTGGGTAGCAGCGAAGCGTGTGCTGCGTTATGTGAAGGGCACTCCTGATTTTGGACTCTTGTACACTCGGAGTCACGATCCTAAACTCAGTGGGTTCACAGATTCAGATTGGGCAGGTTCAGTTGATGACAGGAAATCAACATCTGGGTATGTGTTCAGTTTGGGATCCGGTGCAGTCACATGGACTAGTAAGAAGCAGCAAGCAGTGGCTCTCTCGACAGAAGCAGAGTATCGGGGAGTAGTAAAAGCAACATGTGAGGCGGTTTGGCTTCGCCGGATGCTTGCAGATATGCAAATATCTCAAGCAGGTCCGACTCCCTTGTTCTGTGATAATCAAGGAGTTCTCAAACTTGCCAAGAATCCGGTCTTCCATGAGCAAACCAAGCATGTGGAAACTCATTGTCATTTCATTCGGAAGCTGGTTGAAGACGGATCAGTTCAGTTGCTGTATGTTTCGACAGAGGATCAGACAACAGACATTCTCACCAAGTCGCTCAGTACAGATAAGTTTGTAAAATTCAGGGGGCATCTTGGTGTAGAAGATAGATTGAGCATTAAGGGAGGGTATTAAAATAATGTTTATTATTTATTTATTAATGCTCAATATTGTAAAATATTGTAAAATATCCTGATAAGATCGTCCTTGTTGTCCGAGATCTTATCTGAAGTTTCTTTTAGAAACTTCCTGCTTTTCCTGAAGATAAGATCGTCTCCGATCTTATCCTTCCGGCCTTTTGTAAATCTTGTAAACTATTTATTGAGCGTCTTGCTCATTGTTAATATATCAATTAATTTACCAATTACTTGCGTAATATCCTATGGATGGTAAAAGTGCACAAGTGCTCATCACTCAACGTGATGTCATCACCTCATCGTGACATTCACCATGGCTACTCCCAAAGGGTGAAAACACAAGTGCAAGAAAAGCATCACGGACTCTCTCATGTGATGCAGTCATGGAGTCACACACATGACATCCACCATGGCTACTCCCAGAGGGTGGAAACAAGGGTTTTCACCTCAAATCTCTCTCAAAGAGAAATGCATTAACAAGGGCTTGCACCTCAAATCCCTCTCACAAAGAGAAATGCATTAAAGAAGATCACTGATACTGAGACTCCTTCTTAGCTAAGGCTTCATTCTCCACCATACCAAGCTTGTCTCGAAAGTACACAACTTTATCCTAGAGAGAGGCTTGGTGAGAATGTCTGTTGTCTGCTCATTAGTGCTGATGTATTTCAACTGGATCACTTTCCAAAATACCATATCTTTGATATAGTGGTATTTGATCTTAACATGTTTAGTTCTGTCATGAAACATGTTGACGTGGTTTTTGAGACCGCACCAACACAGAATAAAGTCTCCCAACGGACGCTCTATCCTCTCTTGAACAAAGTATTCAGCATGCTAAGATTGCGAGTAAGATCATGCTTTCAACTCCAAGGTTCCTTGAGTGCGAATAGGCTCAGTTTGGCTCGATGTGATATTGCTGGTATGTCAAGGGGACTTACACAATTGTTCGGCGGCTAACAACAAACAGTAGACTAAGGGCTGTCGTGTGATTCAAATGATTAGGCAAGTGAGCGCAAGTTTCCTAATTCTAACCGGAAATGAACTGAATTTAAAGGGGTGTAGGGCCTAAGAAGTTTATGTTCTATTCTAAGTGCAGGATATGTGGAGCTTCATTTCAATAGACTTCAACCGGATTTCACCTAGCCTCCGTCGGACAGCCTCAGTAAAATCGGTGCAATCTTCAAGGGAAAGCAAAAGATGTTCAAGTTATAATTTAACATACATATACCATCAGAACAATGCATATAAGTATGTAAACCATAACCGAAGTTAAACTCAATGTAATGTCCAGTTGACCACACAAGGCAGACTTATCATCAACAAGCCGCTAGTGGTATGGAATAAAGCGAAGCTATCTCAATAAAACACCACACACCTAAGTAAGCTACTTGCATGAATTTAATCTACTTGGATACGAAAGGAAGAAGAAACCTTGCTAGCATTTCATGACAAGACGAATTCCATCATCAATGAAAAGATCTATTATCATAAAATGTGTTACACAACAATCTCCTCAAAAGTTTTCAAAGGGAAAACTTTCTTTCTTCTCCAAATGATGCAAAATGCTCTACAATACTACACTATCTAGCTCTAATGCTCTCTCAATGTCTACTATTCCAATGTCTAATCTAATTCTAATGTATTACAAATGAGGGGGACTCCCCCTTTATATAGCTAGCCAAGTCCCAAAAGGCGGCTAGGGTTACAATCAATAGAGTGGCAGAATCGTGCCACCTCAGCCCTAAATAATATTGCCCTAAAAACCGCCACAGAGGAGAGTGGGGTAATAAATGCGCCATAATGTCCACCATCATCCTTCTAGAAGATTCCATTTGTAGACGCGTTCACACTGTTCTCGATCTTCTTCTTGGCGTTGTCCTTTGATTTCTTCCACTTGAGGGTTTTCATCTTCATCACTTCGAGTTATACTAAGTCTTAACACTTAGCCATTTTCTTGCAAATTTTCCTCCTTTGAGATTGAAATTCATCTTCATCGTGCTTCCACTTCAAGTCATCGTGCTCTGGCCTCAACATTTCTCCTGCAAAACAAGCAAGGAGAGGGGTATTAGAATATTTCATGATATAAACTTAACTCACTCACCTGATCCTCACGCTCCAACTTTCAAGCGTTCCTCGCCAACTTTGCATTCAAGTTCATGCCTTAGACAAACTTCATCTTTGAGAAATTCATTTCACCTGTTGGAGCTCTGATAACCTCGATTTTATTCATTTCTGGCTCAAGTAAACTATCTTCACGAAGGATTTAAGCAAAATCACCTAGGCAATTCCTTTCAAATTCATCGTCTGGAGGATCTTACCTTGAAAACACATTTTTTTATTTTGCCTTAGAAAATTTTCAAATTTCCCTTAGGATAAATCATCAACCTGGTGCTCACTTAAAAATCTTCATCCCAAAATTCTCGACAAGCTGTGGAAGACCTTAAAATCAACTCCTCATCGATAATCTTCAATACCCAGAAGAAAATTTTCTTCAGAACGCGTCGAATTCATGGGTACCCAACGAACGGGTTCATTTGATTTTCTTGAATTTTGAACCTTAGAAAATATTCTTTCAACAAATTTATTCTCGTTCTTTGATCCCCTCTGAGAATTTTGCTCTGATTTGGAAATTTTTTATCAATCTTGTGGAGCTGGCATTCACTGACTTCATCTTTGGCGGCCCATCTGTGCTTCAAGAAAAATTCCATCACCCCTCCAGACTTAAGCATTTTTCTAAGGGAGAAAATATTTTGTGCCTTAGAAAATTTTTAAAGCATCTTGGAAATTTTGCCTTGGAAATTTTTTTGTCCATTCGCCAGCATTGGAAATTTTATCAACTTCCCTTAGAAAATTTTTATTCATGCCTAGCACACTTGATTTCTCACTCACCATTTCACACTTGAAAATATTTATTTAAAAACCCAACACCTAGGCAACTCCCTCAATACTTAGAAAATCTTTTATTTTTTACTTGAGGCGCCTAGCACTTGCCATTTTATTTTCACACCTCACATGTCTAGAAAAAAATTCTAACACTTTACCACTTAGGCGCATTTGAGGCTAGGAGAGGAAAGAAAAATCACGCCCAACACACTTTATTCACCCTCTTGGCATGGCGCATAGCATTTGGAGAATAGTATTACCACGTCTAGCACTTGAGAGAAAATCACGCCTAGAAAATATTTTCAACACCCTTTAGCATTCACCACTCCTGGCGCATACACAACTTGAAGAGGGACATTCAACACGCCTAGCATACTTTATTTTCCATTCATCAACGCCTAGGATTAACTTCAACGCCTTGGGATATTTCTTCATCACCTTACCTTCAATGCTTAGCAATGTTTACCACTATCTTGAGCGCGTTTCACATTGAGGAGAGGATGTTACCATGCCACGGTGACTTTTATCAATTTTCACTCCCAATTTTCACTTCAAAATTACTCTTTATTGGGCGCATTCAACACAGAGAGAGGAAAGTCAACACACTTCAATCACTTCCAAGCTTATATGGCGCATTTAGAGGTTGAGGAGAATCTTTTCCAACGCCTAGTATGTGACTCTTGGACTTCCTCATTTTGTCCTCACATGGCTGCTTTTGGGCGCATTTAGGCATGCAAGGAGGATGAAAACTGTTGACCATGTTGACCCACTTCCTTCAAGCGCATTTCAGACTTGCTGATGGATGAAACTTTTTTCCAACGCCTTAGTCTTTTGTCTTTACATGCCCTGTTTTGGGCGCATTTCTTATAAGCTGAAGGATGGGCGCATATTGCATGGGGTAAAGGATGAATTTATAACGCCATCTACTTGCCTTTGCATCATGGGCGCATATGAAGATAGGAGGAGGATGGGCGCATTTAGGGGGGGCAAGTGGATATCAAACACTTAGAAAATTTTTCAACTTCCATGAGCTTCCCCTTGGGCGCATTTCACCATGGGAGGAGGATAAACCTCTTAGAAAAATTTTGAGCTCCAGCTTTTCCTTGAGGGCGCATTTTGAGGTGGCAGGAGGATAAAGCTCCAGACTTAGAAATTTTTAAAACTTTCTCCTGAGTTCCCTTGGGCGCATTTTGCTATGCCAACAGGATAAACCTTGTTGACTTTCATTGACCACTTGTGCCTTGGACGCATTTTGCCCCTGGAGAAGGACGAGCTTGACTCTTAGAAAATTTTCATGCCTCCTCACTAGCTGGGCGCATTTTGCCATAGCTGCAGGATTGAAGTTCCAGACTTAGACAAATTTTTATCATCTTCGCCAGTTTACGTGCCCTGCTATTTATAGTAAGTCTCTTGATTTTGCGTCTCTGAAGCCCGGAATGACTTGAAATTTTGCACACTGCATCCTCATAACCTTATTATCCTGTCGGCACTGCCATTTTTAGCTGACCTGCTATTTTTAGCCCGCTTCTGAAGGTGGTTTACTATAAATAGTAACCTCATGTTTCTGATAGCTCCCATGTTCCGATCGAGTTGAAATTTGAATGAGGCGACCCTCACCACGTGACCTTACTGCCGACACTGACGCATGCACTTGATTTACTATTTTTAGCATGTTTCCAATTTGACTTACTATAAATAGTAAGTGCTCCGTTGACCTGAAATTTCACCACAGAGCCGAAGGGCCGGTGATCGCGATAGGTTTACATCGGTTTTCGAAGATTTTGACTTTGATGCCTATTTTTAGGCTCGAAATTTCAAAACCCTAATTTTGCATGCGTATCAAAAGATCTCCGTTTACCTTCGTTTCGCGACACTGCGATCGCTCGTGAATCTGAACTGCTGGGTGGGGCGCCGGGACACACTGCTAAAAATAGCAAGTTCCTTACTGAGTGAGATCCGTTGCATGTCGCATCATCGCGAAGCTCTCGAAAAACCCATCAAAATCACCTGACATGCAAAAAAAACCTCGACATGCAAACCCTAAAAATAGCGCGAATTTGAATCCGAAAATGGTCGCCTCGACTTGCATGTACGTCATCGCGAAGGTCTTGAAAAACCCAGAAGGAATATCCAGACATGCAAAGAAAAACTGCATCTGGACCTTGAAATTTGTGCCGGAATTGCTAAAAATAGTAAGTTATCCGTTTTGCTCAAATTTGGCATGCAAGCAGTCTGATATACCCTGAATGCCGTGTGATGATCGGAATTTCAAAAATGCTGACAAATTGCCCTGAATTCCACACTTACTAAAAATAGTAAGTACCTCAGAATCTGATGAAAATTTGCCGGAAGCCTGCTGGCAGCATACTGACAAGAACGTTAAGCTCAAATTTCAAGTTATCCACCTTGTTTGACTTCAAATTGGCTGGAAAGACTCAAACCCTAATTTCAGACTTGGCCAAATTCATGTTGAAGCTTGCAGACGGGAACGTCCCCAGGAAGTAGACCATCAGAAAAGAGACAGACAGAGAGAGACCAAAAACCAAAGCCAAAAAGACGAGAATGGAGCAAAAATTAGGGGTCCCCATCTTGAATGGGGCGATGTGTGAAAAAGGTCACAACATCTGGCATCCCCACGGGAAAGTGTTGAAAAACACTTTAAGAATTGAACTCAGATTAGTCTTCCTCAAACCATCATACGGAAAGGACACTTACTCAAAAGGGGAGAAGAATCCGATATTGGATCAAAACACTTTCATCTAAAACCTTGTGAGTGTGTGCATGCATTCCATCTCTAAACCATTTCGACTTCCGGAATCGGCCGCAGCAGGTTATATAAATATCTTAACTTCAAAAGCATCCTGGACATTGCCTCGCTGCCAGTCAGGCATCCATAGCCCCGACGAGGTTATCGCTACAATTCTCACGAATATTGCTCCACTGCCAACCAGGCGTCCATAGCCCCGGTGGAGTTACTCGTATGTTCCCAAAACCAATATTTCATGATATTTCTTTCATTTTCATTTTTCATTTTTTTTGATATTTCTTTTGAGCACATTTTCTTTTCATCATTTGATTTCTCCGTCAATTCCTCAATTGGCTGGCAGGCAATGAAGCCTCCAATGGGTTTGAGAATTGCAGTGGCGCTGAAGCAAGACGTAAAATTTTCACCTGCTGAGACTTCTCCCAAGAAACCAAAATGACTCAGAATGGAGATAGGTAAGATTTTTAAGGTCTTTAGACTCGTGTGTTGAGATACAATAACGGGTTAACCTCCCGAGACGAGTTCAATTTCTAACTGGATGATAACAAGAGGAAAATAACCTTAGTTCCTTTTCAAAAATTTATGCAAATTCCAGCGGAAAGAAACCACGCTGTGGGAGTTAAAACCATCATCACCCCCGTCGCAATGGGGAAAACCCCAAAATCTTTGCCCATTCCAAACCAAAACCACTTGAGCGGACAACTCAAGGGACGGAAATGCCAAACCAAAAACCCAAAGGGCAACAAACCAAAAACCAAAACGGAACAAACCGAAAAGCGAAAAGCAAACCTAATTTAATATATTACAAGGTAGGCTCTCGGAGAGAACCTAGGGTTGGAAATAATGCTTGAGGAATCTCCCATCATCTGGCAATGGGATATCCCCTCCTGTTCTTGTTCGTAACTTAAATGCATCATTTCCCAGGATCTCAGAAGCTCGATCAGGGTCCAACCATGATTTGTCGATCCATCCGTTCATGACCCTTTGATGCATGGTGAAACTTCCCATAGTTTCATCTCTTTTCTCCTCCAAGCGCGTCAACTGAGATAGCCTTGTTTGAATCTGGTCTTCTCCCCAATTGACCTCTTCGCATTCTTCCTCCAGGACTTGTTCTAAGGAGGTTTTACCCATGGCACCTATGTTCTCTGAATAGAAAGCTTCATAAATGGGTAACAATAAGTCTCTGATGGGGGCACTTTCTGTCTCTTGCTTTACATCTTTTAACATAGAATCTCTGAACGTCCTTTCATTCTCATTCCTACTTGAATCATTTTCAATCAACACTCCGGTGAAGGCAGGGGTATCTTCTGAAAACTCCTCCCTCCGAGCTTTGCAGTGTGAGGACTTCTTTCTTAACAGGCTTGTACGTACCCAAATCAGTTTCCATGAATAAAACATCACTATTTTCACCACATTCTGTAATCATTAATTTGAGCCGTGGTGTACTTTCAATTTTTATCTGATTTGGAACTCCCTTCCAAGGCAACCACATGTGGGAGAAGTCAGTTGCGATGTATCCATTCAGTTTTCTGGACCAATCTCTGCTCAATAGCATGCCATAACCATCCGGTATATCCACAACTGATATGTCGATGCGACTCTGAATTCTGGGATCCGCCGCTAGCTGCATATGAATACCATTTAATTCCCCTACAACTGGAACTTCAGTCAAATCCAGCTGAGTCACTTTCTTGTTGGTCTAGAGCGGAATTATACCTAACGCCTGACATACCTTCAAAGGCATGACATTACTTGATGCACCGGAATCGATCAAACAATTATGCAATAACTTTCCAAAAATTCTGACTGAAACAAGAAACGGGGCTGGCTCATCCCTTCCCTGATAAAATACCACTGGCTTCTTCCTTTCATTTGCTGAGGCATTCTTACTTTCATCTTTTCTACTTGATTGACATTGATTGTCTTGGACAACCTCTTTTGGATTCTGCGTTTGCTCTTGTTTTTGCTTCTGCTCTGTAGGAATATTGAACCGTTTCCTTTTATCTTCAATCCCTGACTTTTCAGGAGCGTTTGAAGAACCTTGTACCATACCTACGAAATTTTGAGGTTGTTGCGGAGCTTCCCATGTATCATATGGCGCGTGAGGCACCTCTCCTACCATATTTGCATTATGTACAGGACGAGATTGTGTAACAACAGGAGGATTCCTTGATGAACTAGATATTTCTTGGGAAGTATCCTTCACAATGGGCGTTTCATACCCACTTCTCAGAATTGTGTCTCGAACCTCTGAAATCTTCATTAACTCATGTAGAGGAAGACTAACCTTCATCCTTTTGAATTCTTCTAACACATAAGAACCAAGTCTTTTCACGTCCTCCCTAGGAAGACCCTCCTTTTGTTCTCGCCCAACTTGATGAACGGGTTGTTGAATAACTTGTTGTCCTCCTCCACCTTGCGTTGCATTCTGCCGCCTGTACTCTGGAGAATCTCTAGGTAAACCTGGGTTATTGCTTGCGTTGGGGTGCGGCGGAGTTGTAAAATTATTAGGAGGTATTGATGATGTAAGTGGCTCTTTCTGATGATAATTCCTCTGATACACTTTAGGAGCTTCACCTCTAGTAGTTTGAAAAGCTTGTACCTCTCCTCTTCCTTCCACCAACACGCTGTTGTTGAGAGGCGGAAAAATATAACCATCTCTATAAAGAGACTCTTCTGGTGTTGCATATGTGGCATGAACTTCCGACGGTATTTGAAACTCTGGCATCCCCACGGGAGCGTTTGCTGAAGCTGAGGGAAATTGTTGATTAACTGGTGGGGGCGTGTAACTTTGAAACTCAGGCGGGAAATTGCAATCCTCTATTATCAATGCCTGATCATATCTGGGTGCTGGGACTAATTCATACCCTGTAATTGGAGGGTTCTCTGAGGCCCCTATATTGCTTGCTTCATTCTTGAGAATACCAGCCACAACTTGGAATTCGTGACACTGAAGCTCAGAGTGCTGGTTCGTGTTATGTAATCTACACCATCCTGACGAGGCAGTTTCGGCCATATAAATTCTATCTGCAGGACGATTTTCGGGAGGTGGCGGATTGTCCAATGGCGATGGGACACCTCCATTGTTGGGCCCAGTATTCCAAGACCTCCTCTGAAATCCTTGATTGTTATTTCTATACCCATGACTGTTGTCGTGACTATATCCTTGATGGGTATCCTGATGACTCTGAGGATTATGCTGATATCCTCGGTTAGCACCTTGGTGTGCCTGATAATTTCGCTGCATAGTTGGCGTCTGATTATTTTGATTTTTGAGGTGAGTTACCTCAGCTGACAGCCTCTTCACTTGTTCTATCAAATCTTTCATTTCATCTTTCTCCTCTGAAATTTTCATTGGCGGCACTGTGTTTTGGAGACAAACAGGCTGTGGGACTTGCATCTGGGACAAAGGCATCCCAGGATGGAGAACTAACTGACTTGATGGTGCTGTCACTTGATAAGCTGGCTGTGGGATCGCATTTAGCGCTGGAACTTGTTGATTCCATGTTGAGCTGAACATTGGCATTTGATTGTTTGTCGTAGCCAGGCCGGTGTAGAGTACGGGCCCAGTTATATTCTGTCCTAAACCTTGACTTACTTCAACAGCTTTAGCGTAAGCTTGATTTATATTTGCTGGAGTGGGGTGAGATCTTACGAACATTGCAGTCAAAGGATCAAGTGCTGAATAGTAGCTTTCTCGAGCGTCATCAATGACATAAGGAGTGCGTAACCTATTGAGGGCCTTTTGGAATCTATTGTTGAATGCATGAATGGGCTCTTTGTCTTGTCTTCTCACTTCTGCAAATTGACGATAAAGCTCTACAGGGGTGGCTGGTATACCAAACTTTCCGATGAAGGCCTCCTTCATCTGCTCCCATGTCCTTATAGACCCCACAGGTAGGTGAATGAACCAAAAATGAGCCTCTTCTCCCAAAGAATATGGGAATAGGCGGCAAGCCACGTCTACATATCCAATCTGCCTATTGCGTAGGTGACCTTCAAACATCTTGATATGGTCCTCGGCCGTGTAGTTAACATCATTGGCAATGAACTTAGGACAAAAATTTTCAGGATTCTTTGGCATCTCATGGTAGTCTTGAAACTCTAGCAGAGATGGGTTGGTAACCAACCATGTAGCACCGTTTGGAGCGGGTTGACCTCCTTGCTGACCTCCCGGTTGACCTCCTGGTTGAGCCATTGCTTGAATTGGTAGTCGCCTTTGATACACAATAACTTGGGCTGGCTGTTGAACAACAGCTTGAACTTGTTTCGGCTGAGCAAACCTCGAAGCACTAGGTGGAGTTCTAAACAAACTTGAAATTTCCTCTCCACTTGTTTCTCCTTGAACCTCTTCACTTGAACCGACTTCTTCACTTGACTTAGCTTCCTTACTTGAATGACTTTCTTTCTTCTTCCTTGATCTCGTAGGTAGCTCTAACTCCACAAAATCTTTATATGAACTAGGCGTAGACCTCAAGATCCTCTTCAACTTGTTTGGCGAAAACGAACTGATACGATCCAGGATGTAGCTGCTTCTTCAATCCTGAGGGGACACCATCTTGACTTATGATAATTTTCTCCAATAGAACCTCTTGTGTACTTCAAACCCTTTCTACTTCAACACAACTGTATGCTGTCGCTGTTATTCGCATTCGCCCTCCTTCTAGCGCCAATTCTGTTGACGTGGTTTTTGAGACCGCACCAACACAGAATAAAGTCTCCCAACGGACGCTCTATCCTCTCTTGAACAAAGTATTCAGCATGCTAAGATTGCGAGTAAGATCATGCTTTCAACTCCAAGGTTCCTTGAGTGCGAATAGGCTCAGTTTGGCTTGATGTGATATTGCTGGTATGTCAAGGGGACTTACACAATTGTTCGGCGGCTAACAACAAACAGTAGACTAAGGGCTGTCGTGTGATTCAAATGATTAGGCAAGTGAGCGCAAGTTTCCTAATTCTAACCGGAAATGAACTGAATTTAAAGGGGTGTAGGGCCTAAGAAGTTTATGTTCTATTCTAAGTGCAGGATATGTGGAGCTTCATTTCAATAGACTTCAACCGGATTTCACCTAGCCTCCGTCGGACAGCCTCAGTAAAATCGGTGCAATCTTCAAGGGAAAGCAAAAGATGTTCAAGTTATAATTTAACATACATATACCATCAGAACAATGCATATAAGTATGTAAACCATAACCGAAGTTAAACTCAATGTAATGTCCAGTTGACCACACAAGGCAGACTTATCATCAACAAGCCGCTAGTGGTATGGAATAAAGCGAAGCTATCTCAATAAAACACCACACACCTAAGTAAGCTACTTGCATGAATTTAATCTACTTGGATACGAAAGGAAGAAGAAACCTTGCTAGCATTTCATGACAAGACGAATTCCATCATCAATGAAAAGATCTATTATCATAAAATGTGTTACACAACAATCTCCTCAAAAGTTTTCAAAGGGAAAACTTTCTTTCTTCTCCAAATGATGCAAAAATGCTCTACAATGCTACACTATCTAGCTCTAATGCTCTCTCAATGTCTACTCCAATGTCTAATCTAATTCTAATGTATTACAAATGAGGGGGACTCCCCCTTTATATAGCTAGCCAAGTCCCAAAAGACGGCTAGGGTTACAATCAATAGAGTGGCCAGAATCGTGCCACCTCAGCCCTAAATAATATTGCCCTAAAAACCGCCACAGAGGAGAGTGGGGTAATAAATGCGCCATAATGTCCACCATCATCCTTCTAGAAGATTCCATTTGTAGACGCGTTCACACTGTTCTCGATCTTCTTCTTGGCGTTGTCCTTTGATTTCTTCCACTTGAGGGTTTTCATCTTCATCACTTCGAGTTATACTAAGTCTTAACACTTAGCCATTTTCTTGCAAATTTTCCTCCTTTGAGATTGAAATTCATCTTCATCGTGCTTCCACTTCAAGTCATCGTGCTCTGGCCTCAACATTTCTCCTGCAAAACAAGCAAGGAGAGGGGTATTAGAATATTTCATGATATAAACTTAACTCACTCACCTGATCCTCACGCTCCAACTTTCAAGCGTTCCTCGCCAACTTTGCATTCAAGTTCATGCCTTAGACAAACTTCATCTTTGAGAAATTCATTTCACCTGTTGGAGCTCTGATAACCTCGATTTTATTCATTTCTGGCTCAAGTAAACTATCTTCACGAAGGATTTAAGCAAAATCACCTAGGCAATTCCTTTCAAATTCATCGTCTGGAGGATCTTACCTTGAAAACACATTTTTTTATTTTGCCTTAGAAAATTTTCAAATTTCCCTTAGGATAAATCATCAACCTGGTGCTCACTTAAAAATCTTCATCCCAAAATTCTCGACAAGCTGTGGAAGACCTTAAAATCAACTCCTCATCGATAATCTTCAATACCCAGAAGAAAATTTTCTTCAGAACGCGTCGAATTCATGGGTACCCAACGAACGGGTTCATTTGATTTTCTTGAATTTTGAACCTTAGAAAATATTCTTTCAACAAATTTATTCTCGTTCTTTGATCCCCTCTGAGAATTTTGCTCTGATTTGGAAAAATTTTATCAATCTTGTGGAGCTGGCATTCACTGACTTCATCTTTGGCGGCCCATCTGTGCTTCAAGAAAAATTCCATCACCCCTCCAGACTTAAGCATTTTTCTAAGGGAGAAAATATTTTGTGCCTTAGAAAAATTTTAAAGCATCTTGGAAATTTTGCCTTGGAAATTTTTTTGTCCATTCGCCAGCATTGGAAATTTTATCAACTTCCCTTAGAAAAATTTTATTCATGCCTAGCACACTTGATTTCTCACTCACCATTTCACACTTGAAAATATTTATTTAAAAACCCAACACCTAGGCAACTCCCTCAATACTTAGAAAATCTTTTATTTTTTACTTGAGGCGCCTAGCACTTGCCATTTTATTTTCACACCTCACATGTCTAGAAAAAAATTCTAACACTTTACCACTTAGGCGCATTTGAGGCTAGGAGAGGAAAGAGAAATCACGCCCAACACACTTTATTCACCCTCTTGGCATGGCGCATAGCATTTGGAGAATAGTATTACCACGTCTAGCACTTGAGAGAAAATCACGCCTAGAAAATATTTTCAACACCCTTTAGCATTCACCACTCCTGGCGCATACACAACTTGAAGAGGGACATTCAACACGCCTAGCATACTTTATTTTCCATTCATCAACGCCTAGGATTAACTTCAACGCCTTGGGATATTTCTTCATCACCTTACCTTCAATGCTTAGCAATGTTTACCACTATCTTGAGCGCGTTTCACATTGAGGAGAGGATGTTACCATGCCACGGTGACTTTTATCAATTTTCACTCCCAATTTTCACTTCAAAATTACTCTTTATTGGGCGCATTCAACACAGAGAGAGGAAAGTCAACACACTTCAATCACTTCCAAGCTTATATGGCGCATTTAGAGGTTGAGGAGAATCTTTTCCAACGCCTAGTATGTGACTCTTGGACTTCCTCATTTTGTCCTCACATGGCTGCTTTTGGGCGCATTTAGGCATGCAAGGAGGATGAAAACTGTTGACCATGTTGACCCACTTCCTTCAGGCGCATTTCAGACTTGCTGATGGATGAAACTTTTTTCCAACGCCTTACTCTTTTGTCTTTACATGCCCTGTTTTGGGCGCATTTCTTATAAGCTGAAGGATGGGCGCATATTGCATGGGGTAAAGGATGAATTTATAACGCCATCTACTTGCCTTTGCATCATGGGCGCATATGAAGATAGGAGGAGGATGGGCGCATTTAGGGGGGGCAAGTGGATATCAAACACTTAGAAAATTTTTCAACTTCCATGAGCTTCCCCTTGGGCGCATTTCACCATGGGAGGAGGATAAACCTCTTAGAAAAATTTTGAGCTCTAGCTTTTCCTTGAGGGCGCATTTTGAGGTGGCAGGAGGATAAAGCTCCAGACTTAGAAATTTTTAAAACTTTCTCCTGAGTTCCCTTGGGCGCATTTTGCTATGCCAACAGGATAAACCTTGTTGACTTTCATTGACCACTTGTGCCTTGGACGCATTTTGCCCCTGGAGAAGGACGAGCTTGACTCTTAGAAAATTTTCATGCCTCCTCACTAGCTGGGCGCATTTTGCCATAGCTGCAGGATTGAAGTTCCAGACTTAGACAAATTTTTATCATCTTCGCCAGTTTACGTGCCCTGCTATTTATAGTAAGTCTCTTGATTTTGCGTCTCTGAAGCCCGGAATGACTTGAAATTTTGCACACTGCATCCTCATAACCTTATTATCCTGTCGGCACTGCCATTTTTAGCTGACCTGCTATTTTTAGCCCGCTTCTGAAGGTGGTTTACTATAAATAGTAACCTCATGTTTCTGATAGCTCCCATGTTCCGATCGAGTTGAAATTTGAATGAGGCGACCCTCACCACGTGACCTTACTGCCGACACGACGCATGCACTTGATTTACTATTTTTAGCATGTTTCCAATTTGACTTACTATAAATAGTAAGTGCTCCGTTTGACTTTACCGAAATTTCACCAGGCAGTGAATGGCGAAGGATATTACGTCGCTGATGGTTTACGGTTTCAAGATTTTGACTTTTGATGCCTATTTAGCCCGCCGAAACCCTAATTTGCACCGTGATGTTACAAAGATCCGTCCGCTTTTGCGCGACGCGTGAATTGAATCATTGGTGGCGGAGGGACACCTCGCTAAAAATAGCAAGTTCCTGCGAGGTGAGAATCCTCGCTTGCATGTCGACCATCGCGAAGCTCTCGAAAAACCCATCGTGAATCATCCGACATGCAAAAGAAACCTTGACATGCAAACTCCTAAAAATAGCCCTAAGCTGAATTCCGAAGTGGTCGCCGATTGCATGTTATGTCATCGCGAGTCTTGAAAAACCCGAAGGAATATCGTACATGCAAGAACAACTGCAGGACCGACCCGAAATTTGTTTAGGACCGCTAAAAATAGTAAGTTATCCGTTTTTTCATGGCATGGCATGCAATGCCGTGTGATGATCGGAATTTCAAAAAGCTGACAAATTGCCCTGAATTCCACACTTACTAAAAATAGTAAGTACCTCAGAATCTGATGAAAATTTGCCAGAAGCCTGCTGGCAGCATACTGACAAGAACGTTAAGCTCAAATTTCAAGTTATCCACCTTGTTTGACTTCAAATTGGCTGGAAAGACTCAAACCCTAATTTCAGACTTGGCCAAATTCATGTTGAAGCTTGCAGACGGGAACGTCCCCAGGAAGTAGACCATCAGAAAAGAGACAGACAGAGAGAGACCAAAAACCAAAGCCAAAAAGACGAGAATGGAGCAAAAATTAGGGGTCCCCATCTTGAATGGGGCGATGTGTGAAAAAGGTCACAACAAAACACTGGATTGACAAAAAGCTTCACACAACTTTGATTATTACAATGGATGATAGTCAGCTCCATCGATTGACCAACCAATTCTGCAAGGAGCTTTTGAAGCCACACTGCTTCACGAGCTGCCATACAAGTTGCAATATACTCGGCCTTTGCGGTGCTCAGTGCCACTGAAGACTGCTTCTTGGTACATCGGGATATCATCGCAGATCCCAAACTGAAGTAACATCCAAAGGTACTCTTCCGATCAGTAACACACCCTGCCCAATCAGAATCAGTATATTCATGCAGCTTCAAGTCCACACCCGAAGAATATCTCAAGCCATATCTAATTGTGCCACGCAAGTATCTCAGGATATGCTTTGCTGCAACTAGATGTATTTTCCTTGGTTCACACATGAACTGACTAAGTGTACTCACTGCATAGCAAATATCTAGTCTAGTATTGACTAGATACATCAACGATCCAGTCAACTGCCTGTACATCGTGGGATCCACCAGATCTGAACTAGCTGCAGCCTCTTTCAACTTATGCAAGTTGGTCTCCATAGGCGTAGACATGGGTTTGCAATCCATCATACCAAATCTCTTCAAGATGTCTATTGTATACTTCCCTTGGCTCAGAATCATCTCATTAGGCCTCTGCCATACTTCTAAACCAAGGAAGTAATGCATGTACTTAAGATCCTTCATTTCAAATTCAGAAGCCAACTCCTTCTTGCATTTGATAAAGAGGTGTTCTTCTCTAGTAAGAAATAAATCAACATAAAGAACCAAGATCAATTAGATTACCATCTTCTTTAGGTTCAGTAGGCTCCCTCTGAATCTTCAAGTACTTGCATCAGCCTTTTGACCTCTTCGTCTAAGATTGCCTGCAATGTTTTCCTTAGAGAAATGTTTTCTGGCGCACACCTCTAATATTGTAGAGAGTTTAGGATTGTCCTCCTCGACCTCAACCTAGATCACTCTATTCTGAATAGGTTTGTGGAGCTATCAATGTCAAATCCAGATAGATTATCTTGTGCAATTCTATTCTCAGCAGCTGAAGAGGTCTTCCAAGGACTTTATCATTGGCCTTGCAACACTGCAACCTACACTTCATCTCAGTGAGTCACAAAACTCCCTCTCCATCCCTGCCTCAGAGATTGCAAAGAAGACTTCTAGAAGTGAACTCCCTTTAGCCACCAACTCAGTCCCATGGCTGCAAGTTGATCATTTCTTTGGTCGGCATGACTTCCTCACAAGATGCCAAAAACTCTTCCTCCTTGTGCAATTGTGCAATCTCTCATTACTTTCTTGCTCCTCAATCCGTCCTGGAAGCGTTTTAGAGAGAGATTACTAATAGTTTATAACTATCCAAAGAAATATCAAGACTAGAATCATACAAGGTTTACTATCTCAAGTTATAGCATGAATACATAAGAATTTATGAACATGAATAAAGAATTCAACCTATAAGTAAAATATGTAGCAAACATCAAAATATCAGAATGAAGGAATAAGGAAACTTATTTTTATTGAATTCTGATATAATTCTTTCTTCCATCTTTTACTTCTCTCGAGAGTGCTAAACTCAGCACAACAAAAGACAATCTGCACAACTACAAATTTCTTGAATGCATTATGCAGTTAGCATGTAGAACCAACCCTCTCCAAGAGTCAAGGCTCTATCACAGTTCATGCATTAAAGAATGATATCGATGTGGCCAACTAATCACTTTCGAAATTGCAGTTCTCTTTTCATCTCTGAGTCACACTCAAAATTTTTTCACAACAAGCATGAACATCTCACAATAAATAAATAAAAAGGTGTCTCCAAAGGATTGAAACAATTTTGGGCTAAGAAATTGCTTGTATTAACAGGAAGAACTGATTACAATATATAGAGAAGTAAAGTTATTGTAGACATTAAATGTCTACCTACCAGCTACCTACCAACTACTGTTGATAAGATTGACCATTATACAAATATCAGAATATCATATTCTAACACCCTCCCTTAATGGTCAATCGACTAACTAGCCTACAGAAAACACTCTGTAGGTCGATTGGTCACAAATTCTTCAGAACACTCTGCTGCTACGGAGACCCTCCTTGGATCTGCAAAATGTTGATGACCAAAAGTACCAAAAACCATCCAGAATAAAACAGAGAAGGTTGCCCCTTCTTTAGAAAGCTCTGCAATAGGAGACACAAGCCTGCCACTGACTCTGCCACTTGAGATGAGTCCGCCACCAACCCTCCTAGAAACTGCAGAACTGCTGATCAGAAGTCATCACAAAACGTCCAACCTGACATTGAATAACAAAGCTGTCCCTCCCTGAAACCAAAGACACATGGGGAACAACTGCCACGATTTTGAGGAAAAATCTGCAAACTGTCGAAACTTTTGCAGAGGAGCACGACGCCCGAAAACAGACTGCAAAAAGCTAGTGGTGCAGATGTTCGCCCCAACAACGTGAGGTGCGACCAATACAGACTGCAACCAACCACAATTTTTGAGGAAAAAATCGCCAAACCCAAGATTACAAATCATCATTTTTTCAAAAAAAAGGGTAAAAACCAAAGACCAGAGAGCCCTCTCGTACAACAGAAACCCTGACTAGGTAAACAGAACCTAATTTAATTTCTTGAGGAGAAAATTATAAACCCTCTAAGGAATTTTTAAGGGAAAAATTATAAAACCCAATACAATTTTTAAGGGAAAAAAAATATTAAACCCATGCCGCTTTTTTTAATACAAGCAAAATATTTAAAAAACCCAACAAAGGAATCCCACGCAACATTGTGAATTACAGAAGCCCAGAAACAGATAGCCATCGATTGTCGGCTGAAAAACAGAGGGTTTGGAACCCTAGCCACTAGAACAGATCTGCACAGAAATCGAGGCACGAAAAATGAAGCACCTAGAAAAATCAAACGACAACCCATTTGAGATCTCGAAAAACCCATCAGGGATCTGCAGTCAGAAATTTTTTTCAATTTGAAACTGAGGCACAAATTTCGAGGCATAGAAAACGGGGTACCCAGAAAATTTGAAGACCGACCCAATTGAGATCTCAGAAAACCCAGAAGGAATCTACAAGCAAAATAATTTTTCGACTTCATCTGAGGGTTTAAAACCCTAGACTAAAATTTCTGAACCCTAGGCTGCCATTAAAAGACTAGAAAAATGCAAAAAAAATGGCTTGAAACTCCACGAAATCGTGGCAAACTGAAGCTGAATAGAGGGGCGAGTAAGCTAGGACAAAAAAAAAAGGTCCTCCACTGAGCTCAAAAACCAGGTAAAAACGCGAAAAATGCGATTTCACAAAAAAACGCAATTTTCAGAGCCGAAATCCCATAAAAATGCAAAAAAAACGCGATTTTCAGACCAGAAGAGGAAGGACGAGGTCGCGCGGCCACAGCAGGAGAAAAGCTACGGTTTTTTTTTTTTGTTATTGTTTTGTTTGTTTGTTGCTGTCATAAATCAATTTTGGGCTAGGAAATTGCTTGTATTAACAGGAAGAACTGATTACAATATATAGAGAAGTAAAGTTACTGTAGACATTAAATGTCTACCTACCACCTACCTACCAACTACTGTTGATAAGATTGACCATTATACAATATCAGAATATAATATTCTAACAAGGATCTCATCCCAGAGATTACTATTCAAGAGAAACATACAAAACAAATAACAATGTCAGATCTGCTCAACTTAGCAGATTGAATTTCAGCTCATAAAAATAATTTCAAGGGTACAAACAAAAATACTTATCTCTTTAAATTATTTGGTTGCAACCATTTTGCAACTCGATCTCAAACATCATCCATTAGCAGCTCGATCTGTCAACAGTTGAGCTCTTGACTGCAAGGTCGTAAAGACCATTGATGTCCATCATGATGAGTTACTCGAAATCTACATGATTACCATACATAACCAGTATGTGATTTCCTTATACCTATCGCTTTCAATAATACTTCTCCAAATATTGCTGAATATTCTAGAGAAATATGAGCGCCCAGAAATGAAGGAAGATACTTCCCAGATGCCCTAGTATTGAAGACATAAATCACTTGGCGGACTGATCTGGGAATTCTTGGATTTCATGTGATTCCCAACAGTGGGATATTCTGTCCGATCTCTAGATGGTGTAAGATTCCCAGAGTGACTGACGACCCAAAAATTTTAAGAAGGTTTGACCCGCACTGCCCTGTCAATGAATGCCACTTGCTCGGAATGACCTCTGACGAGCAAGAGACCCCCGACTCCTCCCGTGTTCCTCTTAATATGCTTGAATAGACGGGAACATATTATTTGATGACGACTGAGGTCCGCAAGGAGTTTGATGAAAGCTCGTGAATATTCCATGCATAAGATATTGCTTGGCTCAGTCACGTCTCTGCAATATTCCTCAATCTCTCCTACGAATTCTTGAGTGCTCATTTGTGCGCCAGATTTAGGTGCGGGCAATGAAGGCTCGAGGCCAGAGTCAAATGTACTAAACTTGATTTTAGACTCATCGTGATATTTTGCGACATAGAGAAGCTTGCCACAGATGATCATATATAACAAGTTACAAAAGAGACAATAATTTATGATGGCGCTTCTCCAATGTATGTGCACATGGGTTCGATAATAAGCTGACTTGATTTCTTTGCATGACGATTGTTCATGATTTCTTCTTCATACACCGTGGACCATTCACTGAAACCATATGCCACACTAGCTCGCCTTTGTGGCATGATCGATTTTCAGCAATGGGCTGCTATGACGAAAGGAGAACTTCAAGAAACTCCAAACTTTTGCCAACTTCCCTAAATACACAACACTTCATGTAGAAGTTGCAGAATGAGTTATATAACGACAACTTGAAATTTCTCCCATTTAATCACTATTAAAATCCCCTGAGTCTCGAATAACGGTTGCTGGAGCTGCCATCATTTTGTGAGTGAAGTCGTCCTGCAAATGGATGATCCAAGCATATGCCTGGGTGTAGAGACGCATAGATCTTGACTCACTCCCGCGTTGAATATTCAACTACCGTGAATGCTTCCACTATTCTTAAAAAAAAAAACTTTCAGCTTCTTTAATTTCTTCAGCTTAGATCACCATTCCAATATTCACGACTCTGCTTAATTAGTTTGATGTGATCTTTACTTAAACTCGCTCTGATACAATGTTAGTTTTAAGATCAGATGTAAAGCACATAAATTTAATTCAAAATCAGACAATAACACAGCATATACCCTGGGAAAACCCTCCACTTGAGGGAGAAAAACCCAGCAAGAAATATATCTTCTTATATATATAAATAATGGCAACAATTCACTTTACAATGAGGCCAATGACAAGGCCTATATTCAGCACCAACAATGGTGACAATAACAGATAGCAATCTGCCCTTCCTTAAACTCAGATCTGCACTTGAGGAATTCGCAATCAGCTTCTTGAAGAAATTTGCACTTGAGAGAACTCTTGATAATCGAACTTGCTTGATTGATCAAATGAAATGGAAATGATCTTCTATATATACATATTGATAGGGAGGTCGCACCTCTTCAAGAGCTAGGTCGGCCATCATAAGAAAATATAATTACAATTAATAAGTGCAAATACAAGGAAGGTCGGCCAAGAAGGAAATTACAATGTTGCCAAGTGAAGCACCTCTTCACATTAATTATCACAAATAAATGAATAGCTGTTAGGCTATATGAATTTATGTGTTCACACGAGGCTGGAAGAATGAGCCCGAAGCTGCTAAAACATGAATAGGATCCTTTGCCAAAATTGTTTGCTTGATCTTTCCAAGCATACTATCAAATGTCTCATATATCTCTCCAAGACTAGGAGAGTCTGTATCAACATATCGGATGAAATCTACAATAGGTGAGATGAAGGAGCAAATATATTTGCAGAATGCAAAGAAAAAGTTCAAAAGAATTAATTGACAAGTTAATTGAAATGTTAGAAACTTCAAAAGTTGGAACATTGGACAATAAAATTAAAATATTAAAATCAGAAATTTAATATGAAAATTAGTAATCTAATATGTCTTACCTCACTTTAGACCACCAATTGTCGTCGAGGATCTTTTGTTTGATGGATTTTCCTTGAGTAGAACTTGAATTAGGCCATCTAGTTCACTCTGCATTGACCATCATCAATTGTAGAGGCTCATGCACCTCAAGCATCCTCTCCAACAAGATGAAGTATGTGGCATATCTACATTCATTGATTCAATGATTCATTAACATTTAAAACAAAATGAAATTTAGAATACAAATTAAATGTTTGAGTTTCAAAATTTGAAAGATTGAAAGTGAAACAAAATGAGGTGGCATACCTTGTCTCAACAGGTTTGAGAAATTCCTCCTTTGAAAATGATTTGAAGAGAGCAAGTGAGATGTGGTGATTGCAAATGAACATTTGAATATCTCTAGCTTTTGCCACCACTTGCTTCACCCAATCCAACTTCCCTATGTCTTTCATTGCTTTGTTCAATGCATGAATGCAACATGGGGTCCAAAAGATGTGCCTATAAGTACCCCCCACCATCAAACCAGCCGATTTGCACACACATGCTAAATCGGTGATCACCTGCACCACATTAACAGCCCCAACCTCCTCTATGTCATCTCTCAAAATGGAAAATTGGAAGTCTGCATCCTTACATTTCCTCGAACAATCTATGGCTCTAAGAAAATAAGAACCGACAAGGCATGTGACTGATATTGATGAGTGGTCGATGTCAACATCAGTCCACCATCCATCACTATAGAGCAACCCGTCCTCATCCACGTTCGCCTCATATCCTCCATTAACCCATTAACTTTGGAGTACCCTTTGTCTAGGAGGGTGGTGTTGATGCAGAGAAAGGACTCAAACAAAAATCACTTGACACATTTCTCACAATGACCCATTACAAGCAATGTTTGTTGCATCCTAGTACAATTTGGCACTTTGATCTTGAAACCTAATGGCACTCAACAAAAAGGAAACAACATGAAACATGATATTCTTGGACTGTTCAGTCCTTTTACAACACACTTTGCTGGTTTCCAATCATTCATGGCCAAACAACTAGTTGACACAATGATTCATGCAAGAAACATCTTGTTGCAACTTAATGCATCCTAGGCAATAACATCAACATGCCATATGAATTCTTAGACTATGCAGACTGTTTTCTTGCAAAATGAGATACACAGTCTAGCATAACTCCTTGTAGCCAAAAGATATCAGGCCAAGATCTTGGAAACCATTAGCATATGTAAAAACAAAGATTTATTAAAAATTTCAGCATTTTCCACCGTGCCAATCAAGAGAAATATATTTTTTCTGAAAATTGGAAACCCTAGTTTCTGAACAGGGCTGCTAGGAAGATTGCCTCATTAGACAAATTAAACAAACTTTTTTTTTAGGATTGGTAACAACGAAAAACATCTGAAATTAAATTATCTTTCCATCCATATAAGTTACAAGTCTGTACCAGTCCACACAAGGCCGCACAATGTGGATTACAGGCTGTTTCACCTTGAAAATACCAAGGAAAATGTGCAAAAATGAGCTCTCTTTCATTCCAATCCTTCTCCAACCTTGGTGCTCGAGTTTACATCTCTATTTCATTAGATTACAATCTCTCACAACCGTCCAAACCGACACTTAACTCCCATTAACCAACTTTGCAAAATTGCATTGACAACATTGAAGTTATGATATTGACAACATTGAAGTTTTTGCAACTTTTGACAAGTGTGCCCCTAAACACCAAAACTAGTCTAATATGATCCCAAATGGCCTTAAATGGTCCAAATTGACCTTATTGACCTAAAACAGGCCCAATCAATCCAAAATTAAACTTGTACCAACTGACAACATATGCACCCAAAAGGATGCTCTTGCATCATACTCCCAAGGGGATGAAAATTTGAGTTCCATCTCAAATATGAAACTTCTTTCTTGTCTTCTAGTTCCTTTGCATGCGTGCATTGTTTTCTTTTTGTTGGATTTCAACTACATTTGTTTCAACTGGTTAACTTGTGCTTTTTGGTCCAACAACATGCTTTTTGAGCCAAGGCCAACTGGGCGTTATATATCCATGGTTTTTTGCTTGTCTTCTCATTCTAGCTTTAGCTTTGACTGCAAATGGAAATTTATTTTCTCTTTCGTCCCCATTGTCTTCTTTACCTGCACAGGAAACAAACATATTAAAGAAATCATATGCTTTGTTTTCATACTTCACTTCTTCATCCACCTCATGTGGTTTGCCATACATTCTTTTCTCTTCATTATTCTCCAAAATCTCTGGCTTCACCTAAACCTTACTCAGCCATTCATTTTTATTTTTGAATTGCTCATCCATTCTTTTGTACTCCTTGACATCAACATTCTCAACTCTCGGTTCTTCTCTTGAAAACCATGCTCTCTCCTTATCCTCCATGACTATCTTCTCTCTTTGGACTATTTCTGAGTCCTCTACACCTTTTCTTGCTGTCTCTGCTTCTTCTTCTTGAACATCACCCACTTCAACATCAACGTCACTATTAGTTTGAGCAAATTCAAAAGAAATTTCTTCCATTTCTTTTTCAACTGGTTTTTCAAACAACATGTTTTCAAAATTTATTACCTCAACCATTAACTCATTTATCTTTGTTTCATACTCCTGTACTTTTGTCTTCTCACTTAACAACAAGCTTTCAATTCCTGTGCACTCATCCTTCAAGGCTGCTAATACATATTTTTTCCCATCTTTTCCCAACTCATATGTGTTGTTTTTGCTGTTATACTTCGCTATCTTGCTATAATGCCACAATCTTCCAAACACAATGTGACACACATCCAAATACATAATATCACAAACTATTTCATCCTTATAATTGCCTATTTGAAACTCAACTTTGCATTGCTTACTTACGGTTACCTCTGGGTACTCATGGGGTGTTGTATTATTTTCAAACCCAATTTATCTACCATATATTCATAAACAATATTATCCATGCAGTTATTTGAAATCACAACTTGACAACATTTACCTTTGGACTTGCAGGTAGTCTATAATAATTTTTTCTTTGTCAACTTGCTTTTTTTCTTGGCTGCCATTTTTTCCTCCGGTAGCTTCTTTGCCACTTTGAACAATGTATTTAATAATTCTAATGCCCCTTGCCCATCTTTCTTCTTATTAAGAGCCATCTTTTAACATCAAATCTCACTGAACCACATTAGCCAAAATAATAAATCATTTCCTAGAGAGTTTCCGGCCCTGATACCAAAAATGATGCAAAGAAAGGACTCAAACACAAATCACTTGACACATTTCTCACAATATGACCCATTACAAGCAATGTTTGTTGCATCCTAGTACAATTTGGCACTTTGATCTTGAAACTTAATGGCACTTAACAAAGAGGAAACAACAAGAAACATGATATTCTTGGAATGTTCAGTCCTTTTACAACACACTTTGCTGGTTTCCAATCATTCATGGCCAAACAATTGGTTGACACAATGATTCATGCAAGAAACAACTTTTGTTGCAACTTAATGCATCCTAAGCAATAACATCAACCAATGAAGAAACCAACATGCCATATGAATTCTTAGACTATGCAGACCTCTTAAAACATGTATTAGTGATCTACCACACATTCATGACCCAACCTTGCATAGATTTCATTAAACCCTTATGGAACTAGGGTTTTAGGACTGTTTTCTTGCAAAATGAGATACGCAGTCTAGCATAACTCCTTGTGGCCAAAAGATATCAGGCCAAGATCTTGGGAACCATTTGGATATGTAAAAACAGAGATTTATTGAAAATTTCAGCATTTTCCACCTTGCCAATCAAGAGAAATAGATTTTTTTCTCAAAACTGGAAACCCTAGTTTTTGAACAGGGCTGCTAGGAAGATTGCCTCATTAGACAAGTTAAACAAAATTTTCTTTAGGACTGGTTAGAACGAAAAACGTCTGAAATTAAATTATCTTTCCATCCATATAAGTTGCAGGTCCGAACCATTCCGTACAAGGCCGTACAACGTGGATTACAGGCTGTTTCACCTAGAAAATACCAAAGAAAACGTGCAAAAATGAGTTCTCTTTCATTCCAATCCTTCTCCAACCTTGGTGCCTGAGTTTACATCTCTATTTCAGCAAATTACAACATCCCACAACCATCCAAACCGACACCTAACTCCCACTAACCAACTTTGCAAAATTGCATTGACAACATTGACAAGTTTTTGCAACTTTTGACAAGTTTGCCTCTAAACACCAAAACTAGTCAAATATGACCCCAAACAGCCTTAAATGGTCCAAATTGACCTTATTGACCCAAAACAAGCCCAATCAATCCAAAATCAAACTTGTACCAAATGACAACATATGCACCCAAAAGGATGCTCTTGCATCAGGTGCGTAGCTTATGATCTCCAGGGGGTATGAATGTAGGATCAAAAGTGGCTATATCTTTAACCATTTGTTTGAAATAAGATGAACGGGCCACATGAAATGGGATGGCATGGGTAAAAAAGAATTTGGCAATGGAAGATTCGGTGGCTTCTCGTGCTTGGTTATTAAACATAGACTCAACTGAAGCTCCCTTCCCACTACCACTTACCTTCCTCTTTCCTCTTGTGGCAACTTCACTACTACCAACCATTGAAGGCATAGGCATAGTTGATTGCACACTTGGAAAAGAAGAT
>VDFB02017398.1:0-79526 GCA_007258455.2 Sequoia sempervirens
CTCAAAGAAAATTCCAGGTTTCATGTTCTTCTCCAATACTTCCAATTTCAAAATGTGTAGATAAATGAATACCTGCAAAAAGATTGAACTCCTTCTTTTGAAACCCCAATTGTTTATTCATGTATTTAGAATTTAAATGTAAAATTTCCATGTGAAATTTTGTATTTTCGTATTCTCTTGGTGGTTTATGTATTTATATATATAAATACCCATCTACCTATGTCTCCTGCTTGAATTGTGAACGGCATAAAGTCTTGCTCGATGCTTATTCCTAAACCAACGACATTCCTAGTATTCTCGGTAGTCTCGGTAACAACACTATCCTATTCGCAATTCACCCTTTCTAATGTTGTGACAGCTTGTTCAATCAGTCTCCTGTTGAGTTGTTTTAACAGTTTTTTTTTGTATGTATATTTTATGTTTTATATTTTGTCTAAAGTATGTTATTATCTAGTGAAATTGAAAGTTTATGGAAACTAAGGTTGTTTTCCTCTGTGAAGATTGTTGTTTGATGCCATTTTTCTATGGTTAGTTATGCCCATCGATCTGATACTCTCATCCCTTAGTTGATACGTATTTCTTTTGCGCAGTCTTCCACTGGGGTGTTTCTCAGATTTTCTGATAATTCATCAATATTATATATATTCAGATTGAAGGATAAAACTTAAAGTATGTGGCAACTAAGGTTGTACTGTGAAGATAATGTTTGTTTATTTTCTCAACATTTGTAAAAGAACAGTGATTTTCATGCGGTTAACCTTACATCTGCATTTTCTGCAAACGAAGAAAAAAATGATCGAACTTTCATTGTTTATGACTCGCGCAATTCAGAAAGACTAAACCCCCTTCTTCAGTTTATTGTTGATTGATACGGCATTGGTGCAACGTCACGGATTGAACATCTGAACCTGCTTCTTCTACTTACTATAGATGGAGACAAGATTGTGCAGGTTGCTCCAAACTTTTTTTTGCTGAGAACTAAAATGATTTATGGGGCTGACCTTGACTCTCATTTCCATTTCTGGTAGAAACAAGATCGGTATATTTTCCTTGCTTTTGGAAGTACAGTTAACAAAGACTTAACATGCTTGACTATACTTCAATTTATTGTTCTTTACTGTTTTTGAAACCATAAAGTAGAGAGCAATTATAAAATTTAGGAGTGCTGATAGAGGTGCGACGCAAGGCAACGAGATATTAAGAAAAGCATTGCTGAGTGATAGGGGGCCATACACTAGTCCTGTTTGTTTAGCATGCATGGAGGTCAAACAAATAGTTTGTAAGTTAGTATTTTGGACAAGTAGATATGTTACACCAAAATGAAACCAAGTCAGCATAGCGGTTAGTTTCGTCTGCTCTAATCTCTCTAGTTACTTTCAAAATTAAGTTGTCATTGGACTTTATTGTGTCCTTAACTAAATTTACCTCAGGCTCCAATGTTTTTGTTACCTTCTGGCAAGTTGGTACGAGATTGTTTCCCCATTTTTGTTTGCCCCAGTCGCGAAACATGAGATTAGAGAAAGTTTTGTCTTAAAAAAAACCACATTTGCACTAGGGTTCCCACCTTTTGGTATTCAAACTTTGAATCTCCCTTGAGGACTTTTCCTTTGAGAATCCACCTTATCATTTTGTTATGGTTTTCTTCTAGCACTCGGCAAATGATTCCTGAAAATTGTAATTCCGCTATTCTAGATCATTTCTCCAATTTTCAGCCTCTTTTAATGGTGAAAATGATTAATATTGCAAACATATATGGGATTATTGTGTCGGAAAGATTGTAATCTTTTTCTGAGATTAGATAATTAGAATATTAGATCACATTGAAATGTAATTAAATAAATATTGGTAGTTTAATAAATGTGAAAACTCACTTCATCACTCAATGCTAAATATGAGTGGTGTTTATTCTTATTCTCTCATTTGGCGAGGAATTTGCCCCACCTTATATTGAAATAGTGTAGTGATAGATTTGTGGCTTGTGTGTCATTGGTAAGGCATTGGCGGAGTCCTTGTGTTAATAAGTTTTAGAAGTCATCCTGAGGTTTGAGATTTGTTCTATATTGTATTGAAATTATAAGAGTACTTATGAAAGAATAAGTATTTAGTGAGGTAAAGAATCCAATTAAGTTATTCCATTGAAGAAAACTATCCTATGTATGTAATTCAGATAGGAGGACAACATAAGGAATTGAACATGGAATTTAAGATATTTTATAACAACTCAATCAATATATAAATATAGATGTAGATTAAAATTAACTTGTGCGTAATAAGTATTGTGAAATAAATTGGGTATTTTATAAAAGATAAATAATTGTTGAATCATACCTTACCTTACTAAAGTTCGGGTTCAATGATGGTGCATTGGTGAAACTTGAGAAAGAATCTTATAACTACATGCAGGAAAGTGAGCCATTTATATGTTATGATTCCAGTTCTTATGGATATATTTTCTTTATGAAATGTGGAAGTGTTTAGAAGAAAACTGTTATATAGAGGAACCATGTGATCCTCTAAAGTTGTTTGCTTTACTATTCAAAAATGTGTAGTGGAATTATAAATGGTCATGCCAATGAGACAGTATGATCATTGCCATAGAGGTATCTTATATCATTGCTAGTAAGGCATCTATTAACCATTGAGAATTTGGAGCCAGTAAGGCTCTGCTAGTGGGGAATTTCAGTAAGCTAGTAAGGCACTTTTATGAGTGGTTTTTCATCCCTAAGAGGGTTTTCCACTCATGAAATCTCTATGTTATGGTTCCTTTGTGGATGCACTTATGATCTTGTTTTTCGTTCTTAATTCACATTTCAGTATTTAAAAGTACATGCATTGTTGTTGTGATGATAACTCATGTGTAAGCCTTCATGGCAATAACTAATGAAGGCACCACCTTGTTTTAATATACTTTAATTCATTGATGTATGTTATTTTATTTGATTATAATGATGAAAGTAATTTTGGAAACCTAAGGATATAATTAGCATATTTGTTTTCCCAACGTTACACCTCATGATGATAGATCATGAAGCATGTTGTATAACAAACATAGTATACATTTGTTACATGTTTTTGTAAATAATTATTGATTGATATCTTTTTGTTTAGGCATTATGGAAGTAGGAAAGAGGAAATATAGATGAACAAATGCTTAATGAATAATTGACCAAGGGGAGTAAAAATTAATGTGGTTGACTTGGATGATAGTGGCACTTCAGTGAACCCATGTAACAATAACACTAATTGTAGTCATATTAGTGATAGTGCAAAAAGTATGGATGTTATTATCAATTTTTATCAACATCGTGAATTGAAGACAAAGATGAATAGAAGTGAATGGACACAAGAAAATGGATCCAATGCTATTAGGGATGTTAAGGACAATATGTTATCCATAAGAGAAACCAAAAACATTGGGGAACCCCTTCCAATAGTTTGATTTATTGATTGTCACGACTAACAACCACAAAAAGAAAGGGACCACAAATTGTCCTATCAATGGAAGAAGAGCTAGAAGTAGTTGAGTGGTGCAAATATTTGGCTCAATTTGGTCATGGTCTTGAGGTTATTCAATTGAATTCACACATAGCTCACATATATCAAACAAGGAAAAATCCTTTAAAAATGGTTTGTCAAGCAAATCATGGTGGGTTGTTTTCTATAAATGTCATTTAGGGTTGACAGTAAGGATTGTTGATGGTTTAGATAGAGATAGAGTAATGATGTTTTGACTAAACATTATGGAAAATTTCTACGACAACTTGGAAAATTATATATGCTAATCATTATGGACCAACCAAGATATTGAACTATAATGAAATAAGTTTTCAAGAAGGAAAACAATGTGAGATGCAAGTTATTACAAAGCTGGGTAGTAGAATTGTGTCACGCCTTTTATTAAAATTTACATAATGGATAACAATATTATGGAATAATAATCTAATAAGGCACAACATACCAAGGTTCTATCTTTTCGAAGAAAAAATATAGCTAAAAAACTATATATAGCTAATTGTGAATTGAGGATATGGATGTAGAAAACCAACCACATGCTTGGATGATAAAAGTGATCTCCTTGAATCGGTTGCATCATTTTTTTAGATCAAACCTCATTGGAGATTCATCCACAAATAGATAGATATCCTTATTTTTGGTGGACATGGAATCCATGTGGCTTTTAGCATAATGTAAGAGGCGAGATCTCTAGGCATTTATATTCCTACTTTTCCTACCCATACCAGCCATGAGCCTCATCCTATATATGTGAGTGTCTTTGCTCCATTCAAGGCATACTCAAAAAATGAAAGGTCAAAGTAGATGGAAAAACATCCACACATTGAAATAAGGAGAACATAATTGAATAAACTTGGTAGAAAATATTTCAAGATTGTCCTTATATCTAAAAATAATATATTAGGTTTTCAATGGATTAGAATTCAGCCATTAAATAGAAAAAAATTAATGACACAAAAACCAGTGGAATTTTTATTATTGAAGAAGAAAATGAGGTTACAAGTATTTCCAACATTTTAAGGTTAGCTAGTTATGAAATGGATATGTAGGAGTAAATGGTGACTCCCCAACACCCCCAAGAATAGTTGCTAGACCAAAACCCCTTCCACAAGAGAGAGAATGGCAAGAAAGCTTGCTTCACAATGCAAGATTGATTAATGGTTGAATTATGATTGATTGGTTGATACAAATGTACATGAGATGCCTTGCTTATATAGGCAAGGTTGAAAGATAGGATTAGACATGATCATGACAAGTGTCTTAATCCTATGACATGAGACAAATAACTACCTAGGAATCATGCAATATAGCTAGATAAGATAAGTTCTAGAAAAGCCAACTAAGACTTCTAGAAAGAATCTTTTTCCTAAGTAAACTTAACCATGTGAATATGTCCCCTAATTACCTAGTGAATGAATTATCTAGGTACAAGACAATTATTCACACCAACAAGATAAAGTGTAGCAATGCTTGGCATATATGGAAAGAGAGTAATTAGCACCAATAAATGAGGTTACTAAAATTATAACTTTATCCATTGATGTTAGACAAATACAATATTCAATTAACTTAGATGATGGCATGAGCTTACCAACACAATTTAACCCACCAAATTGAGTTAAAGGAGAGAAAAAAATTGGAATGTAAATTAATTTTCAAAATAAATAAGTGTCATTACCTATATGCCTTCTCCTCCTCCACTTATAATAACCAAGGTAATTTGAATTACTATGTAGATACTTGAAACATTATGGAATTATAGATTTGGAAGCTAATCAAATAATAGACTAGCAATTGAGATGCAGTGAAGGTTCTTTGAAGAAATTTGAAGCTATTAAAATAGAAAAATAATAGTGTTATGTGTTCAAGGATCATTAAAGAACATTTTAAAGCTACCAATTGAAAGGGTTCAAAAGAGGCTCACTTCCCTTGGATGATAATGCACTTTCACTAAGTAGGCAATCTCAAATCCTTATAACATATGATTATATAATCATGTATGAGCACAAGAAGCAAGGAATAAATAAATCAAAGAAATAAAAGAAAGAAAAAAGAATAAGTAGAGACAAAGAAAATCTATTAAATTGTAGAAAGAAAATGATGAAAAAGAAGAAGCTTGAAAGATAATTAAAGATACATTTAATATGGAATAAGAATCTAGTAGTAAAGGGGGAGAGAGTTGAAAAATAGAGGCAAATGGATAGGGATAGGAATTTAGCATATGATGCAAGTAGTTTGTGGTATTTGAGCACTCCATCAACCCCTCTACTTGAACAACATTGAATATTGTAAGTAGCTTGGAAAATGTAAAAAATATTGAGTCTTGATTATGTTGCAAGTAGTTTAAGATATATACATGTACATATTAACCCAACTTATGTTTACCTTAACAACTTCCAAGTTACTAGTGATAATGATTTAATAAATGTTGCAAGTTAGTCATGGTGATCAAGTACTCCATCAACCCCTCTACTTGAAAAACATCAAATTCTAAGGGCTATGTACAACATATTAAACACACATTATGATACTTTTAAGAACTTTCTAGTTACTAACCATAGTCCCCCTCACTCTCCTATCAAGAAATTCCATTTTTTAGGGCTTTTAGATGAAACAACGTTTGGCTATCTTATTCCAGACACATCTTATGTTGATTTGAATCCTCCAAAGGTAACTCAATAGATAATCCTACAAAGAAGCCAAATTTATTTACAAAATTTATGGTAAACTAGAAAATGGATTTGAAGTCATATTGCCCTAATTATTTTTGTGAAACCCTCTTAGTCAATAATGCATTGGAGACTTCATAAGTAGAATTTGACAATTTTGTAATGTTCTTCCAAAGGATTATCTTATCGTATTATACAACCAACATTACCACAATGAATGTACATGATATATATATTATAAAAAATATATATATTATATATAATATATTATACATAGATACATATATGTGTACATATATATTTTGTACACATGTCAATATTTTTGTGAACCATTTACCTAATCAAAAATGTCTATAATTTTTCAAACCATGCAACCAATAGAATGGATTTCATGTCGAGTTGAAGGACTTTTTATTGTAATCTAATGATTTTGTAATGTTTCATAATGAACAATATTAGTTTATGTGTAGGAATACATATTTATATGTGTGTTTGTCTATATGTTGAAAGTAACCTTAACATCTACCTAATCGATAATGCCTTAAAAAAATTATAAAAGACGATAGTTTTCTATTTTTTTTTAGTTCAATGTGAGTGATATTATGGAACCATTGTGCAATGATAGACCATTAGTTGAATGTGTAGTGACATTATGTTAATAGTAACTATAATGACAAAATACTTAAAAGATAAAAAATCAAAACAAGATTCACAACTTCCAATAAAATTAAGAAGCTTTTTATATCCCTGATATTATATAGGAAAAACATTGAAAAGATAAAAAAGAGGAGAACTAAATTCAAAAATTCAAGGAAAATTCAGAAGTTTTTTACACATCTATTCAATCATACAAGGGTTTATAGCCTCCATTTCTATGGATTCTTTTAACAATAACTTAAACAAAACCATATTGGGTGTGTTAGGACTTAATATTTTGTGTCTAAAAATTTTGTTGAGTCCCTCTTGGGTTGTTTATTTAGGTTCCCTCTACCCATGTTTATAACTGAACTAAGAAGTATTTTAATTGATTTATTTCTAAGCTTTGCCCGATTATGAACCCTTGTGTGTGTTATTGAAGCCAAAAAATTTCCCATTTTTTTAAAAATCCTAAGTCTAGAGGTTTTGGTTTAATTTCTTGGTGTCTTTTTTATGTTTGCATGCTTTCCCCTTACAACCAGATGCAAAATTTTCTTTCCTAGTAGGATATTGTTTGGATCCACTTCCCCTTCCTTTCCCCACAAAATTTTCTCTTTGATGTTTTAACTAATATCACAATTTTTAGAATTTTGACCCTCTATTGGATATTCCCCCTTCCATCCCATTTGGTATTTATGTCCACTTTTGCATGAAATTCCCACAAACTTCCTAGTCTATCTATTTCTTCATATTCCTCCACTTTCTCCCCTTGTGATAATTTGAAGTGCAATTGGATATTCTCCCATATCTATTTTAATGTTCACTTTGGTAACATTTCTCCACGTATGTTCACTTTTGTGTCCTCTTTTTACATTTTTCTATTCCCACCTTTGTGAGATTCCCTCTAGCATTAGGACATGTGAACCCCATTCCAACATAAAAATCTACTTCAAAATTATTTTCTTGTAAGTGCTTCCCTTGGAATTTTTCACTCATTTTTTTGGCATGGAAGTCAATCTAACTTTAACACTTCCTTCACCCCATCCACACATGTAAGTAATTCTTGCAAACTTCCTTCTCCATCCATCTTTTCCCTTCCCCCATGTTATCCTTTATGGAAATGCGAAGTGCAATTAGATATTTTCCCACATCCAATTCTAATATCCACTTTTGCATGATTTCTCCACTTCCTTCCACTATACATGTTGATGGAATATTGAATCTCATTAACATGTAGTTGAAGACCTTTTTCCTACAAGTTGTTCTAAAAATCAAGAAGTTATGAAAAGTTACTTTGTAGAAGACCAATTTCCATCTAAATAGTAATTGTATCTTTAGAACATCAAGATTAAGGAAGTAGATATCACAATTGAAAATTTTGAAACTTTTTTTCTCACATTTTTTCACATCCCATCCTCATGTCCACTTGCACATCAAATTTTTGAAAACCTTTCAAATTCCTCCTGCCACTCCTAGAAATGCTCTAAGGTCACCATTAATGACCTAATTAGACCCTACAACCACTTGATATGATATTTCTATGCACATGAAACATATTTTAATGAAAGGGAATGGATTTAAGAAGTTAAATGAATAATGGTACTCCTACACCATCTCTTGCTAACATTTGTAATGGATTTCCTAAGTTTTTTCATGTTGCTTTTTCTAGATCTAGAGGCATCATTAATGCATAAATAATTGTTGCAATTATGATTTTGGTGTTGTCATTGATGTCAATAGTTGCTAGTGTTGCTCATTGATGTCAACTGTATGGAGATTGTGTGTTGGATTTGTTGGAAGGATGTTAGCGTTGTCATAGTTGGGGAAATTGTTGTCAAGTTCTTGCGCTATTATGGATGTGTTTTGGTTTGATAAGAAGGTGTTGTGGTGTTGTCATCAATGTTTCAATTGATGTCCTGATAGACAAGAATTGTAGTTGTAGTAAGTTCACTTGGTGTCTGGTGCAGGAGCACCTAACCCTTATGAGCAAAATTTGATCATTTGATGGTGAATAGGTTGTTCAGTAGGTTAGTGTGGGTATTTGGAGTATTTTTGTCTTGAATAAGGTCGATCAATACCATTAGATATGTATTAGGATGAGTTTTTGAGTTTTAGTGATCAAAATGTAAAAAATGCAATCTTGCACCAAAAGTTGTCCTTGTAGCCTTTGAAGGAAAATTCTTGAATTTGTACATGAATATGAAATATTGGAGTCTTGATGATGTAATAAGGCTATTTCAAAGCCATCTGAGTTATTTTAGGGGTCATAGGTGTCTAGGAGTGAAAATTTGCTTAAAAAGTGTAATGTTGTCAAGAAAATTGTCAAATTTTGCAACTTTTGAACAAGTTGAAAGGTCTAGGAAGTTCAAAAGTTAGTTATGAATGTTGAGTGGGTGGTTTGAGTTCAAAATTTGTTTAAAATCCTCTCCATGGATCGATAATAGGAGTTGGAAGTTCAAAAGTTAGTTATGAACATTCACTAGTGGAATAGCCAGGCACTCGATGGTATGCACAAAAAGGATGTTTTGCTTTATCAAGCTTATGAAATTTCTTGTGTGTAGGAGAAGGAGAGTAATTAAGTGGGCTCTTAGAAGCCTCAACAAGATAAACTCTTTCTTAGATAAAGAATGAGGAGCAGGAAGC
The DNA here is from genome assembly GCA_007258455.2 of Sequoia sempervirens. Taxonomy (NCBI): domain Eukaryota; kingdom Viridiplantae; phylum Streptophyta; class Pinopsida; order Cupressales; family Cupressaceae; genus Sequoia; species Sequoia sempervirens. The sequence goes on from VDFB02017398.1 coordinate 9,462, forward strand.
AACCCTTTCTCTCGTGGAGAAAAGTTTGACCGCTCACAAGAAGATATGAAGATAGAAGACAAAGGGGGAGGGTCTCCATAGAGAGCATTGTTTCAACAATTGGGATCACACTCTTCTACGAGATCACTATCAACCTTCTTGATAGGACTACCAGCATTAACTTCCTTAACATAAGTGTGATCATCTTCCCCAGAAAGAGGATCAACATTAAGAACATTACAATTTTCATTCACCTTATCCCGTGATACAAAAGAATGACCATCTTTGATAGCGGGTTTAGATGATGTTATCAGAAGGGCTAAGTGGATCGGGTCGATTTTATGTTCCCAACTGAAGGAGTCTGTAAAGTCAAAAGAACTCCAATCATCACCAAGGCATGCATTCTTTTGAGAAGATGTAGTAGTAGCAGACTTAAGATTTCTTGCTTTAGAAGGATCTTCCTTGGGGACATCTATCTCAAGAGTATCCTTTGTAGTATGTATTGTTGGAGTAAACATCAACACATTGGAAGACACTGAAGGATTAATATTAGGCATAACCGAAACTTGACTAGTAGCTGCCATCTCACATAAGTGCATAGCCTCAGGGTCAGCCTTGAATGTGACTACTTGATTATTGCAAATGAACTTAATAGATTTATGCAAGGTAGATAGGACTCCACCCATAGCATGAATCCATGGTCTACCAAGAAGAAGGTTATATGGTAATTTTCTGACATAACATATACAAGGATAGGTACAGTAATGGGTCCCAACCTCAAAGGTAAGACTATCATGCCTAAAGGTTGTCGATCGACATTATCGAACCCATGAATGACAACTGAAGAAGCATTAAGAGAAGATGAATCGATTTTAATCTTAGGCAATAGATTGATGCTTCATACATTGAGTGTTGAACCAACATCAACAAGAGTACATCTAATTTCAATATTATTAATGTTAACTATAATCATTAAAGGATCTACTTGCTTCTGCACTTTCAAAGGTGGGAGTTCCTGCTGATAAAACGTAATATTTGATGAATCTGCATGAATAAGGGATATCAACACATCAACATCTACTAGCCTAGTAGAAGAAGGCAAGAGGATCTTTTTCAAGGCTTCCTGAAACATACCTTGATAAACTGGAGTAGACTGAAGCAAGTCCCATAGTGAGATCCTAGCCAGAGTAATTTGAAGTTGCTTGACAAGATCGTAATCACCAGGTGCTTTAGTTGTAGGTTTAGGAGCTAAAGGAAGACTTTGTTGTTTATTCATTCTATTATTATAGTTGTGGGCTACCGCTCTACAAGAGGGAGCCATAGAAAGATCAAAAGAATCGCTATCAAAGCGAACAATATTGATAGAACAAATCCTTTAAGGAGAAGGACTAGCTGGAGTCAAATAAATAATAGGTCTCTTAGGCCTTTGAGGGGTAGCAGAGACATAGATTATATTTATAGACTCATCACAACTAGTAGAATAATTATTTGAAGACATATTCTCAACGTCGATCCAAGGAGGATCATATGTAGAAGGAGGTTCATCATTTGCTAATGCATCATCTCTGGAAGAGAGTGCATCAGAACAAAGATGAGATTCATCACTCACAAATGCATCACCTCTAGAGGAGAGTGCATTGGAATGAAGAGAGGGTAGAGTAATGTTAAGAAAAGTATCAATGATTTCATCTTCTTGCAACAAGATATCCTTCAAAGCAAGAGGAATCTCATGAGAAGGATCAAAGATACAAAGTGACATGAGCAAAGCCAAGTCACTATCACATGCATGAAATGGAACATCATTAACATTTTGAACAAAACTAGATACTGAACTAATAAAAGAAGATAGTAAATTCATTTTGGTGATAGAACTAAGAAAAACCAAAAAATCAGATTTTCAATTTTTTTTGGTATTTTCTAGGTTCTAGTAATTTTCATTTTCAGAGGTCTTCGGAGCGAAAATTGGGGTCCAAACTAGTGTCAGTTCCTAAAATTTGGGTGTCAAAGGAACAATATTTCAAGGACTGAAGTATTCCTCTTGGAGATCTTTCCAACGGTGCAAACGGTTCTGAATTTTGAACACTAAGTCAAAAGTTATGACCCCACCAAGTAGGGGTAAATAAATTCCTAGTTTTCAAAAAAAGTTGCTCTTCATGTCAAGTTCACCAAAATGTATAGAAGGGGGATTCGCTACTCACGAGTTCTCATTTTCCAGAGAGCCTCACAGGGTGAACTTCCCTAAACTACCTCAAGGAACAATGTGAGAGTTCTAGAATTAGAAAGAGTAGGTCAAAGAGATTTTCTTAACAGATTGACAAGCTCTCGGCCAAAGGACGAAATTGCAGTTATGGGATGAAAGCGTAGTTCTGGGATGTTAGCACGACGTGCTGGTGTCTCTCTGGCGCATTGGCTTCCATATGGACTAGAAAGCGATAATTTCACAAAAAATAACAAAGTGGCTACTTCTACTCTAATTGCTAAGAAATCTTGAAACGTGAGAAAGCAACAGAATATAACAAAACTGAAATAAAGTGAAGTAGAAATGATAGAGATGAAGAGAATAAGATATAGAAAGGAAATGCTTACAACCATGCAAGTGATGAAGCCTCTAGAAAATGAATGTCTTCAATACTTGCATGCGTAATATTTGGAGAAAGTGTTGGGGTTGTATAGGGGTTTGCCTCAATCAAACCCCCGTTTTGGTGTTCCCTTCTCCATGGATAGCCAAATAGAAAGAGAGAAATGAGAAGTAAGCAAATGTGATGTGATAAAAGCAAACCTTGCTCAAGGAGGAGAATCCGTAGCACAAAATGTAGGTGATAAATGCAATCCTCACTCGAGGAGGAAAACCCGTATCACAAAGTAAGGATGCAATAGATAGGGGATATGGAATCCCAGGATGATTTCAAGCATTAAGTGAAGGAGATAGAGTTGCAAGGCTTAAGGAATCCAAATGAAGAGATCAAGGAAAAAAAAGAGGCAACTTCTAGAGCCAAGAGAGCTACAAAGGGTGCTACAAAAAATTGAGAGTCTTGTAAGAATGTGAAATCTTGGAGTTGCTATAACAAATAAGGGAGATGTGCAAGCAAGAAAGTAAAGAGGGAAAAGAGAGAAGCCAAGATGATCAAGTGAAGCTAGAAGTTAGAGGGACAAATGAATTGAAAGAATAGCATTTAATGAGGGAAAAGAAGCTTCCTGAGTGATTACAAGGCATCCTAGGTCGTTACCACTAACAAAAGAGGCTAACAAGTGGCAAACATGCTTGAAAATGGTCGTTTGAACGTTGAAACATCGTAGGATGCTAGTGTGGCATGCAGACGTCTGCGCAACACACTAGTGTCCGAATGCATCACACTACAAAACAACACAAACGAGAAAAGCACAAGGTTTAACACATAGCTGGCGCATGAAGGTAGCTGCTAAAAAGGGGTGTTGAACATCCTAAGAAGGGAAAAAGGATGATGTAGAGGCTAAAATGAAGGGAAAAAGGATGATGTAGAGGCTAAAATGACCTTACAAAAATTCTAAGGGAGTCGACACTAAAGTGGATACAAGAATACATGTGAAATTGCAAGGGGTGCAATTTTACGACATTACAAGAGCAAAAGGAAGAATGGGACTCTTTCCTCAATAGAAAAAGACAAAAATGAAAATCCTTGGGAGGATAGTGGAAGCTAAGGAGTTCAAGAGAAGTTTAGGTGGAGTTGTTGGGGAGAGGTGAGGCACCCAAAAACATCTGAGAAAGACAACAAAAATGTGAGAAAAGAGGCCTTCGACCTTTGAAGAAATACTAAAAATCTGCATTATTTAGACTAGTGATTGGCATGGTTTAAGGGGAAGAGAGGTGTTGAAATTAGAGAAGACCAAAAGTAGCATTTATTCTTCCTGGTTGGAGATTAGCATGTGTATTTGCAAAATAAATAGGTGTGTGGCAATTTGAATATAGCTGGAGGAATATAGTGGGTTCAATTTATTGTGCAAAACAGGGGAAACAAGCGAATTTTGTAGCTACCATTTTGTGTCATTACAATCTGTATGTAACAAATAAAGTATGGTGAAATTATAATTGGTTTTGAGTAACTAAAAATCAAGTGAATATCTGTGTTACTTGTATGAGTTGCTGCTTTGAATCCCAGTTTGGTAAAACTCAGATTTATTGATCTGCATTAACACTAATGCGAAAATGTTCAGTCACCCACAAAAATTAGTTACATCCATGTCAAATCCATCCTCAACTTGACCAAATAGTAAATTAAAAATTCAATTCTAGTAGTTGGAATAGTTTAAGGGTTCTTTAATGGTGTTCCAAGAATAGATTTGGGAGTGATGGGAAAATTCTTGAGTAGTTTGTAGAAAAATGACTCTAAAGTGCACCTTTGAAGTGAATTCAAAATAAAGTGTAGTAAGAAAATGAAATATTGCAAGAGGGAAAAGTGCACCTACCAAGATTAGATGGACATGAAAATATCACAAAAGGAAAAAAAAATGAACAAGAAACTCACTAGAATTAGGATTTTAGAGATCTTAATAACATTAATTTAAGAATAGGCACATGAAGGGAAACAGATAACAACACCTTAGTTAAAATAACTCATGAAAACCCATAGGAAATATCTTAGATCAATTATGCACAATGGGAAAAAAATGAAACCTAAATACATTGAGGGAAGAGTACTCAACAAAAAAATGAGCAAAGTAGGGCTAAGTCCCAACAAACCATAATAGTTCCTTCACCTAGGTCTTTTGCTTCATCAAATTATTCTTTTTCCTTCTCAAAATCCATTTATTTTGTTTCCTCATTTGACCTAACTTCAATATAGTGCATATGGCCTTTGTTAAGGCACTTGTGTCCTTGATCCCAAGGTTCTTTGCAATGGAAATATAATTACTTTCTCTTGAGTTCATTTTTGTTATCTTCATTTTTTAATAGTGGCAGAATATTTTGTGTGCTTGATTCTTCCTTTTAGAAATTCTTATGGTTTAAAGGTGGAGCATTAGCATATATTTACTCTGAGGTAAGAAACACTCCAAATTAAGGGCCCTTTTAATTATCTCTTGAAGAGTCGAAGGCTCCAATGCCTTGACCAATCCATTAAGTGGCTTTGCCAATCCTTGGAACCGTGATCCTTTTCTCAAATACATTAGGAACTTTGACAACTATCCTTTGAAAGTCACCTATGTAGTGTTCCACTTATCCAATGTTTAAGCTATGCCAATTCTTGAAAGTGAATTTCTAAATCAATCCTATCAAATAATTCAATCAACCTTTGGTTAAACTATTCAAAATTAGTGATGAGACTATGCCCTTGTATCCCTATGCCATTGTACCACAATTCATAGGCTACACCTTCTAGAAGAAGTGAGGCAAACTTGATGGCTTCATCTTTGTACATTAGATTTATAAACAAGTAGGTGTTGATTTTTTGGATCCAAGCACAAGATGAACACTTTCATGTTTCATCAAACATAGGTGCATGAACCTTGCCCAAACATTTTTTCAATTTCCTGTTAGCCTAATTTTGAATTTTTTTCTTCTTGGCTTGAGGACTATTTCAAAATTTGATATTACATAATATAGAAAATGATAGATCATCCCAAATTTCTTACCTAAGGCTTTGTATTCAGTGTGTAGGGCTAAAAAGTCTTCAATCAACTATGTTGCCTCATCTTCCAATTTATCTTCTCTTCTTTGCAATTATTTTAGTTGGAAGGGAAGAACCAATCGTTTGATTATCTCCTCTTGATGTGTGATTCTAAAGTTTAAGAACTTTTTGACCTTACACAAATTGCATCAATATTGTCATTGTTTCTTTGAGTGTTTGGGCCATTTGTCTCTGCCTTGCATCCAAATTGATCATTGCATCAAACATGGTTTGAGCCTTTTCTTCCTCTATCAAATGATGCCTCCTTTCGTCTTCTATCTTGTTTCCCCCAAATTGTGTAAATATTTGATCCACACGTTGGCAAGATTAACACTCTAAGACCACTATAATATTCCCCATTAGAGTTATTGTATATTTCTATTGATATAACTCCACGAAACACCAAAGGTTGAATCTTAATTTCAATAAGATCTAATGCAACATGTAATATGCTTAATAAAATATGCAAAAATGAATTATAAACTCTCACAAAACGAAAAGTCAAACACCAACTCCCAATAATTGATTACTCCTTACTCCTCTTATTACAATGAAAATTGCACTTACAATCAATTCAATTTACCAGTTTTTTCAGGAACAATAACAACAATATTATTATCAAGAATATGATGAACCTACAACCAATAATGTTACAAGAACCACCTTAGAATTATAAACCTTAGGCGCTAGAAGAGTTTCCTTAAACTCAAACAAATAGGCACTATAAGATCTAACAACATCAAATCAATGGAGCTCAATTACAATCTATGTGGAATTGCTCATGATTGGTTTAGGGACCTTTCATCTACTCACCAACTATGAAAATCAAGTGGTTTCCATTTTCAATCTCCAATGAGTCTTCAAGAGCATCTAAATGCTTTGGAACTTTTTTGTCAGGATGTGGGAATGCAAGTCAATATCAGCAAAACCAAGGTCATGATATTTACGTTGAAAAGGGCTAGGAAGCAAATAAATTTTGAGTTTGAGGGAAACACTTTGCAGGCGGTGAGTGAATACAAATATTTGGGTCTCAATTTTTGCAAAAATATCAATTGGGAGATTTGTAGGACGAAAAGAATTCAAGGGGGTTGGAAAGCTCTTTACTTGCTCCAAAACGGATGTAGATCAACTGAGTTATGGGATTGGAAAACAAAGAGTAAGTTATTTGGGTTGCTTGTTACGCCTGTGGTTTTATATGGTTGCAAAGTTTGGGGTTGTAGCACATCGATTGTGAAATGGAAACACATAGAAAGAGTTCAAAAGCACTTAATCACAAGCAATTTCAAAATAAAAAGTACAATCCTATATGAGATTGTTTTGGCTAAAGCTGGTGTCTTTCCAATGGAAATGGCAGCAATAATTCGTTTATTAGGCTATTTGAAGAGGATAGAGAATATGGGGGAACATCGGTGGCCCAAAATTGTGGTGGAAGAAAAATTAACTAGAAGGAAGAGCACATGGATGAAGCAAAATGTCAAGTGGATGGGAAAATGGGGGATCAACATGTAAGAGTGCCCAAAAACAAAAGTTGAAATGAAAAAGTATGTAAAAGAGAAATTCAAAAATACCATGTGGTTGAAACAACTTAGTCGGAAGAGAGAACATTATGTTTTGCATTTTAACCCTACTTGTGATCATGAACAAAATTTTTACATGGGGGAAAATGTAAAGTGGAAGGCTAAAATGCTAATAGCCCAGTTAAGAACTAGGTCACATCATTTGAGATGTGAAATGGGAAGGTGGAAAATACCCAAAGAGGAGTGGGAAGATAGGATTTGTTGTTTCTGCTCTTTGGGTTTAGTGGAGACAGAGTGGCACTACATATGGAGTGTAAGGCTTACGAGGACATCTGATACTACTACTCAGATTTGTTCAAAGTCAAGTCTTTAGCAACCTTGTTTGAAGAGGAAAAGATCAATAAAACAACAAGTTACCTGATCAAAATTCACAACAGAAGAAACAAAATCAGCAAAGAGTTGGAAAACAACATGAAGTAGTTTGGTGGGGTTGGTTGTTGTTTTTGTTGTTTTGGCTAAGGTGGTCTTTTGGTTTCATTTTGTGGGTCCCATAGACTGACTAGTCTTATGGATGTTATTAAAATCAATCAATCAATTAATCAAATATGCAAATTTCAAATTCTTCTCTCTTTCTTCCAAAATACACCCGCACACAATCCTTAACTAACAATGTTATTTTTAAAACAATCAATTTGCTACAATACGGGTAACCCCCATAATTTGGACACCCAATTTTATGTTACTACCCTAAGCCCTCGATAAATAAAAAATGGACTTGTAGATCAATTTAGAATCTTTGAGGAAGAGGGAACATGACATTATATTAAAATAATGGAAAACAACTTTAGGGAGAGAGAAAAAATAAATTAATCACATACTTTTAAGTTGGTGCTACAATAAAAACGTCAAAGAGAATCCAAGGAGGATTAAGAGAAGAAGCTGTAATGACCAGCACGTACCATCTCACTCTGTGCTCACAATCATTATAGAACTTTTAAATTAAGAACTAATATTTTATAACGATGTAACTTTCGAATGATTACCTTTACCATATTAAATCCCACGGAGTCAACAACTTGGCCCCACTTATGAAATGAACCTCGAAAGATCACTATTTGAATTTTGTACGCAAATCCTAGTCGTCAGAATTTTACTTCGACTCATTTTCTAGAAATGACGATTTGTGTATGTGGAATGGTTATCCATATTTGCCTTCAGTCCGGCAGCGTCTACGTGGACACATTCATAACCACAAAAAGAGACTAAAGATAGCTATCATTCAATTATGTCAAACATACTCTTGAATAAGAAAGCTCTCTTTGACTTTCCCAACTACCCACACAGGATTACGTGGAGTCTAGATGGAAAATGAAATATTTTAAGAATGTTTAGAGTTGGTATGAGTTTGTCACAGTTCATGAAGATACTAATATTTATTGATACAGGTGAATCAAAAAACTAAATATTAGTAATGTTCACAAGGTTAAAAGAAGTTTATCTCATTCCATGTCAAAGGTTACCAACAAAGTAAACACCAATTCGAGATCAACCATTCATTCGAGTAGAGTGAGTAAACACCATTCGAGATAGTGGTTCATTTGGATACAAAAAAAATAAGATATCTGTTGAGATTTTTGTCTCCCCTTTCTTCTTTTATACTTTAAAATCTTATATATAAATATAAACATAATTAAAAAGTGTGTAAAAATATTTATAATTTTAAAACATATAACTATTTTTTAGTTAATTAGAACAAGGTTTTATATATTGTAATCTTTATTTTAAGTTATAAGTTGTTTCTTTATTGAAGTTTGATTGTTTTTATTAAATTTATGTAAGTTTATTAGGAATATTTTAAAATTGTAATTAATTGGAAAAATGAAAGGTTTGATCATTTTATTATTGTGTAATAAAAAAGTTTTCGATATATTTTTAAATAATTAATGGGCTCACTTCATACTTTTCTTTCTTTTTAAATAATCCCAAAAATCAAAATTACCCTCTTAATACAAGCTATAGTCTACTAAATTATTAGTAAATTTACTATAAAGTAATCCATTACAAATGAAATGTGAAAAGAACTTGGGATAGTGGATTTCAAGGATACCAATAGTGGATTTCTAGGTTTGATACCAATGGACAAATACTTTTGGATTTGGATTTTTTTAATTATTGGGAACACATGCTTTTTAGAATTATTTTGAAAAGTATTTATTATTATTATTTTGAAACATATTTGTAGTACGAAGTTATTGTTTACTAGGATTTATAGTTTTAAAAAGGACTTTGGGTTATTCTCATAGTTTGGATACCTTCTTTTACATTGGGCATATAAGTCTTGGCTTTCATATTAATTTGGGTAAGGATGTCAATTTTTTTTAGTTGTATTATATTTTAAAAATTTGTTTGGTATGTATATTTAAAATTTCTTTAATTATAAGTTAAATTATTCAAATTTTATTAATTTGATTATAATGGTCATAAATGATTTTTTAAATGACAATATTTCAATATGTGTAAAAGTGATTCTAAATAAAAGATTTCTAGAAAAAAATCAATTTTTTTTTTTTAGAAATACTTAAAAATTAATATAAAAGTATAATGACTGGATACAAAATTTATTCTTAATGTAAAGAATTGTTTTAAAAATGATTATTTGGATGGAAAAACCAAACCATATTACTATGTAATATTGTAATATGAAAAGATGGAATGAATATAATACAGAGAATGAAAGTTTGTGTTAAGAATATGTTTATATTGGTCACCATGTGGTTGAACTTAGCTCAAAGAGTGAGGATGATACATGGAAACAATCTCCTAAAAATCCATCCAATAATAACTTGGCATTGAAATCCGCTATGAGTGAGCATATATTTGATTTCCATTGTTATTATAAAATAATATATAGTAAATTCAAAATAAGAATGTTCATGTCAAATAAAGAAGTACAAATATATTTAGAGAAAAAAAATTCTTTGTTTATTAAGGTGTTTCTTTTAGTGCTAAATAAACATTACAGTCAAGGAAATATATATATATATATATATTCTTTTATTGAATTATTAGTAGTGTTTAACATTATTACTGTGGTGATTATATCTTTGAGATTGTGTGTTGTGAATTTTTAAAATTATACTTGAAGTTTTAATAGTATGATTATATTTAATAAAAAATATTATATAATCATTATATTATATTATGATTATATTTGAAGGGGCATAAATACTCTAAGTATATTAGATATAAGAATTAGGTTAATTACATATGGATATGTAAAAATCACGATCATAAAATCAATTTGACTAAGTATATGGAGCATAATAGAAAACAAAATAAACCGTAAAAATATCAATTTTCATAAAAAATAAGTAACATGAGCATTCATTCTTTAAAAAATTGCTTCTATCTTGACTTTTCATCCATCCCCTAGTATTATATGAAACTTGATTTAATGTGAATATCATTGAATAATTCCTACCTTGTGGTTTCACAACTATGGTGAATCCATGACCAAAGGCTCACTTCATAAATAAAACACCAAAAACATGATTTTATAGGGTTCCATGAATGTCAATAATATCTTTCCTTATTTCCTAAATATGGTGTTCATTGGTATTTTGTACTTTGATACATTCTAAACCACTCTACTTCAAATATAGGGGAGCTCTTTTAGATGTGAGATGTTTCCTAACTTAGGCCCAACATTCAATAAGTCCATATATTAATTGAGGCATGATACTTTCATATTTATCACCTCAATTTAGGCTTTAAGCCTTATAAATTACATAATAGTAACTTGACCATATATGCACCTCTAACACACCATAATATTTCTTTTAAGAGCTCATGGTCTACCATTGATATTGTCCATGTTGAAGTTGAAGGGAATAACATATTGAGTAATGAGAGTTGCTTGTATCTAGATTCTTTTAAGAGATTTGCGAGATAAATATGGAATATTCAAGGGAATTAAAAGCTTTTAAAAAACCTTTAATATGGTACCTATAAGCAAGCTATGGATTAGCATGTTGGATCTCACTAAAGGAATAGTATTAAGGAAACTTAATTCATATACCTTATGATAAAGTCCAAGAGAAAATAAAATATTGAGAAAGGGGTCTCATAATTTTTAAAGGGACATGGTGGTTAAATATATTTTCCTATTATCATCTAATTTAGCTTATTATGTAGATTGGAACAATGAATAAGGAAGGGTTGGGTGGAGGGGGGAGGTACATATTTGACCAATTATGTGTAAAATTTCTCTTGTATACATTCAACATCTTATTTGTGAGGACTCATAAAATCCTAAGAGACCATTTAAATTTCCTACAACTCTTCGATAAAGAGGTGTCTCATGGATAAGTAATATTTATCTAAGAGGATCTGACAAACAAGGTCCTTGTGGTAGTGTCAAAACTATTTTCATGGATTATGGTAACTATGAGAAAACTTCCATGGCCTGTGATACACTAAAGCACCTCCTAGATGCTCATGGTAATACAAGGATCATGCACTGATCTCTAAAAAGTGTCACACATACTCTAACGTTGACACATAAAACTTTGATAGAGATCATTTAATGCTCCTATGGAAACCATACTTCTGGTAAACCTTTTATGGTTTCTACCATGACTTCATTTAGGTTTGGTACACATGTGGGCTAAACTATAACTAATAACTCATGTTTCTCATCACTGTAATATTTTAGGCTACACAATTTGTAATTTAGACTATGTAGTTGATGCGACAATATAATTGGCCATCTCAAGGTTTGTATTGTGCCAAGTCATCTGCTAGAGCATTAAACACCCACTTGAAAATAGTCCAACACTACATGTAGCAAAAAGATTCCACTTCCATATGAATAATTCAAGTTTCCTAACCAATATTGACCTCCATAACATGTAATTTCTATATGTACATATTTATAACATTGAACAAACAATCAATAAGAAGGAAAAAAAATAGATAAATATATTATAAGATAATCAAGTCATACATCTTTATCAAGAGTATTATGTGTGTATGATAAAATAAATAAATTAATTAATATTATATAGTGTTAAAAATTACATACCCTTGCAATTTCACATTACATTTTGAACCCACTTTGGTATTTTCCTTCCCTAGGTTATTTTTAGGCTCATTTAGACCTCATCTTAGCCTTTACTTTCCCATGGTTCCAAGGTCATACCTCTTAGAGTACTGTTGACGTGTGTTTTGGCACAACAACATTGCAAACAGAATATTGCTACTTTGTTTCTCCTAAAAGAGAAAGATGATCACATGGATACCTTAGCTCCCAAGGTCTTTGTAGTTGGGTCTCAACTGTGCTGATGTTACTTAGTGGTCAATGCAACAATAATATTCAAGGGGCCTACTGGTGTTGAGATTTTGGATTGTTTTGGGTTAGACATAAACTTAAACCTACTCTAACTAGGGATTTAAATAAACAGAAAAAGATGGATCGGGGCTTTGGAATAGAAAAGAACAACAATTCATCCAAATTAACCAGACCTATTGCCTTTCAAGGAATTCCTAACTAAAACTGTAGAACAAACTTAATTTGTGACTAACACATAGTTTCATTCATTCACAGTGTTGATTTCAACACTAGATTGTGAGTTACCATTTAAACAAAACATAAAATCAAACTCATTCCTTGAAAGCTTCTCAAATCAGATGATCAACTCAAGACAAACACCGTTATGAAACACAACATAAATTAGATTTTAATCTGGTTGCTTCTACTATTAGTGAAACAGATAAACAACATTTACAAAACTGGCACAATCACCAGTGTACAGAAAATCTGTGATTTCAAATTATTTCCATTTACACTGAGGAAATTGAAAGATACATTAGTCTATTCTATTTAATCTACTCCTAACTACCAGTTCTACTCTACCCTTTTTCTAACCTTTACAAAGAGGCAAGAATGCCTTATATACAGAATGCATCAAAAAGAATGTGTTGTCCCCTGCACTAGGGTTTACAAAATATCTGCATCCAGGAGAGTCGACTCTCAGATCTTTTGAGGAAAGTCAAAACTGCATTCAATGAGAATCCCTGCTATCCGAGTCGATGATGGCTTGTCCTCAGGAGAAACCTTTAGATCTTTTTGCAGCTACAACATTAACTTTCATGTCTGCGTGTCCATACTCGAACTCTATCTAGGGCTGCCTTGAATGTTCAGAATATCTCCATTAATATTGATCTACCTCCTTGCTAGTAGTTGCCATAGTTGTCCCTCTAAGTCATGGTTTCTTCATTCTTCGTGGCCTCCTTCATGTTCTGGACCTTTTTGTCCGTTGACCAATCTTCAGGAAGCACCATCATCATCTGCTCTTAGAAAGAGTCCATCTGGTTTGTATTCTATCAGTCTTCTTACACAAGAGATGACCAATTGGTCAAAGGGACCGATGAGTCACTCTTTTGACTTCCACTGGTTGGTCGGACATATGCCACGTGAGCTTCATCAGGCGGTCAAAAGTGGTCCACCTTGAACCGCATGTCAGTGAGACACTCATCATTTTTCCCAGTGTGATTTTGTCTTAACAGTTATCAGCATAGCATATGGCAGTCGGCAAGACGTTTCAGCGAGTAGTAGAAGTCATATCGAGTCCGCAAAACCCATCGGCAAGACTCCTTCATTTCACTGAGACCTCTTGGCGCACGCCTTTCATCTCCGCGAGCTCCTCTGCATCGGCAAGACCTTTCAATCTCGGGGAGACCTTTTATCAAACCCCTTTATGCTTCTGGAGTCTCCCCAATTTCCCTTTGTTTTGGCGTGACCCTCATGATTCGGTGAGACATTACACTGAGCCATCTATCCTCCGGCGACTTTGTTTCTTTTGGCTAGACCTTATTGAATTGGCAAGAGATTATGTCGATAGTATGTCGTGTCGCCGAGACTTTATCGTATCAGTAGGACCTTTCACTGATTTCTTTCACTCTCACTGAGCTTCCTCCTTGTCGCTGAGACACCATCGGGTCGACAAGACATCTTACTGACCCCGATCCATCTGCTCAGAGTCTCCCCAAGTTCTTTCATTTCGGTGTGACCTTTGAATTGCGCCAAGACCTTATGGCGATGAAATCCCCTCCAGCTGATGCCTTTATTTCATGTTAGCAAGACAATCCCACTTCGAGGAGACCTTATATCAAGCCCTTCATGTCATACCAAAGACTGACCCTTTCGACGTGACTTTATGAATTTTCCAAGACCATATGCCGAAGAAGATGACTCTCGCCGATGCCGCTTTTGTCACTGTGACCTCACCTCTTCGGACAGACATTATACTAAAGGTTTTATCCTTTGTCGAATGCAACTCCCTTCAGTAAGACCCATGTCAATCAGCCAAACCTCCTGCCGAAGGCAAAATTATTGTTGACCTTAGATCTTTGGTGGGACCCCTCCATGTCGGCAAGACTCCTGGCGTTCAGTGAGAGCACATACCGAAGAGAACAACTCCCGCCGAAGTGTATGCCTGCTTGCATTAGTCAGTGAGACTTCATGAACTCGCCAAGACCTCTTGGCGAAGAGAAAACCTTTCGCCGATGTATGAATCTTTTTGACGTCGGTTGGCGAGACATGGAGATTTCGCCAAGACCCTTCCTTGAAGACAAACTTATGTCAATAGGAAACTCCTAGTCGCTAAGACAATGAATGATGTCTTAGTGATAGATGCCTATCTATGATTTTTGATCACTGTGGCATCTCTCGGGTCTTGCTGAAATGTAAAACAAACACATATTAAGCAGAATGCACTGGTAGTCGGCAAGACATTTGCAAGGTCTTGTCAACTTTCTTCTTAGCTAATTTTTATGACCAATTGGACTAGGGAATGCATTCCAATTGAGCTCCCTTGGAAAATATCATCACACATGTGATTTAATCTTGCATTTAACAAATAAAACCACAGTAAAGATCACACAAACAAAAGTTAATTAATCAAAATCATCATTAAAATGGATCCTATGCTAGTAAGGTGTCGTTAAATCTTCGAACAAAATGATCATACAAACAGTTTGGGTTTCAAGCCGACCCACGGAATCCAAGCTAGGGAGGAATTTTAGAGAATTTTGAGTCAAGCGGATTCCAGTGGGATAAACATGAAAACACCCACTAGAAACTTAATATGATCATTATCAATCAAGGAACAACATGCGAAATCTTCAAAATAGCATAAATGAATCATAAAATGCATCAACATTTATTAACTAGCCCTGCTACTCCATACTTCTTCACATTCCATTAGATCCTGGGGAAATCCGTGCGAGACAAATTTCCACGAAGGAGAAGACATTTTGGAAAACCCAAAAAAAAAAAGGAACAACGGACTTCAGGAAAATTCGATCCACGTGGAATTCTGCGAAGACCAAAAATCCCTGAACAACAATGCTTAGCCGGAGTTCGAGCGAGATCTGGGAAAATCCGGATGGGGTGGAAAATCCTGAACTCAGGAGAAAACCCCAATTCCAACTAAGGCAGAACAAAAATTGAACCGAAAGCATATCGCCCTCCCTAAAGTTGGCGGAGGCAAAAATAAGTCGGGATGGGGATGAGAGACAAAATGGATAAAGCGGAATCGGGACCATAACCAAACCCGAACCATAAAATTTTTCAAGTTTCGGTTTCGGATTCCGTTTCGGGCTTGCCTCTGATGTCATCCTAAAAGACAAAGAAAGGAGAAGGAAAAGAAAGAGAAAAAGGAGGGAAAACCCCATAATGAAACAAAATAAGAAAAGGAAAATGAAAAAAAGAAACACGCAGAATCGGGATCAGAACGAAACCCAAACCAGAAACTTTTTCAAGTTTCAAGGTTCGGTTCCTGTTTTGGTTTTGAGTCCACCGAAAAAAGAAAAAGATGCGTAAAGGTCGAAAACACCCAAGGCATAGGAGATCAAAACTAACAAAGAGAGAGAAAAGGAGGGGTTGGACCCGGGATGGGACCCAAAGCAAGTTTAACACCCCGAATCAGACCGGGACCCGACTTCGAGAAAGAACAAAGGAAGAAGACAAAGAACAGTCAAAACCGGAACTGAGAATGGAACAAGGCCAAAATTTGGAAGGAACTTTCGAGACCGATATTGGTCCTGGTTCCGCCTTCGACATAACTCCAATAAAAGAAATGCCTAAGGTAGAAAACCAAAGACCTAAGGAAAAAGACAAAGGGGGACCCATTTTGTTCCAGAACAAAATGGGGTGATTATGCAAGGCATAACAAGTACCTTATATGTAAACTCGTGTTCTAGATGTGTTAGCCTTGTAATTTTCTAGTGTTTATCCTTTCTAAGAGCTAAAACTATTTTAATATTAGTGTAATGTTCTAGCATCCCACAATAATTTCATTTAGTAGTTATTTTTTAGTATTTCACCACTTGTTACCTACTCTAGTTGGCAATAACCACTTTCGAATGAGTTTTAATGACTCCCCAACCCTTAGAATCATTTATTTATCCACTGTTGTCTCGTTTTAAACTAATCTCTCCCATTATCATTCTATCCATATATTGCATTCTATCAATTTCATAAAATTTTATCAACTTCCTAAACAATTTAGCATTGTACTCTTGATGAGAGCATTCAAACATTGTGCTCTTTCTCTCTTACTTGTTTCATTCATTGCTATTGAATCTTTTGTTTATTGCATTTGTCACCTTGGGATCTCCATTTCTTGGCTATTATTCCCTCACATAAGTTTGCACTTCTTTTAGACCTGGGAGTGGTATTCATAAATTTTCCACTGATTTTACCTTTCTAGACACATTTCGGATAAAAGCATACGCTATTTCTCTATCTTCTTGGATGTTCATGGAGGTGGAAAAATCAAAATACCCCTTCATTATTTCTGACAATCTCTAAAAGTAACCTAACAATTTCTCTCTTCTTAATTACATGTTTTCATTTGGATCTTTTCGTCAAATTTGGGTTTGCACTCTCTTTACTCTCTTATCATTTAATTTTCATTGAATTTGATTGTTAGCGAATGAATTGGCCCTTGATAAATATGCCTATAATAAATGACTCTCTTTCCTGGTAAGCACTAACACTAATTTGCTAACAGCTTTGGAAAGGCCACAATTACATTTGTGGATTTCCGATGAATTGAAAGGTACAATTCCCTCATATGATTTAAATGAAAAATGAATGTGCTTTTAAGTATAATGTGATAAGGAAACAAACATCAACCCATAAAAATGTGGCTAATGTGTAATAAATCCTAAAATATCACTAGTTGAATAGCTCGCAAACTGTACCTAACTAATGACGAAATATAATGAAAGCAAAAATGAGAGATTTCATAATTGCAATAAATGAAGTGGATGCAGTTAAATAAATTTCACACATAAAATGTATTCTATTTATGCGCATGACTCACAAGTCAATATGATCAACATTACATTCAACTTACAACACACAAATTGGAAGTTATTGCAATCATAAATGAATTAACCGAAGCAAATCCTAAGTGTTCCTCCCTGGATTATAACATAGTGTATTTTCCAAAGATTGGACCACTGTTGAATAGATTTTCACCCAAATACAAGGGTTGTATTTCTCTCTTGACGGTTACTGATTGGTTGTAGTAATGTCTTCTTGCCGCCTAACCGTCTATCTTGAAAATTGATCATCAAAAAATAATAAATAGCCGACATGATTACATTACTAGTGAAAAGAATTTAAACAATTCCTGAGCATTTCTTGATTTATTTCTTGCCTTGTGGCCATTGATTATGAAATGGTTCGCATACCTCACAAATTAAGCATTAACTAACTATCATGGAGATGCGATAAATATACACATGCAAGCTATCCAACCAAAAAATCAATTGGGAATGTAACTTAAATTCCCATCATATCAACCATTAATTCAAACTGCATTGCCATCCTGTCACCCTGATCATTCTCAATTAACATGTCTCGCCAACCTTCTATAAATTCAATAGGAACTACCTCACTTTGCTAACTTGAAGTGTCAAACATGACTAGTGTTCAAAGTGATAGAGTGTCCATGAATGATTTTACTATCATTGAAGAAATTGAATGTAGCCCTCTTTTCAGGCGTTTGTTTGACCAGTTGAAGGAGGTCTTCTTAGTTGAAAGTGAGGTTGAAGAGGAGGTGTTATGTACCATACTAGGAGAGGCATTTTTGAACTAGGTTCATGTGCACAATGCAACGCTTCTTGAGCATTTCATGTACACTGTGATTCACACCTCTAAGTGTTGCAACTGGGGAATGAGGGCAGTGGAGTTCTTGGTTCAACTAGAGTTTCTTCATCGTATGAATGTAGCTATTGCTAGCCTTAGCAACTACCCACATAGTGGATTGGTGGGCAACGCCATTTGTTCGACCCAAAATGAAGCCACTGAAGAGGTTGTGACTCTTCTCCATGCGGGATTGGTGAGAAACAACATGGGTATGTTTGCCTAATTTTTGTACTTGCATGAGAACCTATTGTCTCCTGCATAGATAAAACACCTTCAAGTGGTGGTAGAAGCAATCCACGTGTTGATGTTTTCCCTCTGTGCATGAAAATACCATCATTTTGTTATTGTCTAGCTCCCCTTTTTTTGTGATTGATAGGAAATTTTGTATTTCCACTAGTATACATACATACATATATATAATAAAGTACATCGTTTTATACTTCTGGTGTTGATTCCTTGCATTATGAGCAATTATGTCTTGAGTGTGCAGGCATAAGCACCGATGTGAGGCAGTTTGTACCAAGATTTGTAGGTGGAGAATGAAGTTAGAGGATTAGAGTGTGTAGACGGATCACTGAGTGTGAGGTAGTCTATACTTGAGAGGTTGAATATTGAGAGTGTGGCAAGTGTTCGAAAAAATGCCAAAGAGGAAAGGTAAAAAGTTTGTCATAATTGTGTATGCAGGTGAATAGGAAGGAGAAAATATTGCAAAAGTATGCTTTGAGGAAGGCATAGAGAAAGAGAGTGGGAAGGAAGAGAAAAGTGCAATAGAGATTAAAGAGGTTGCAACAGCAACAAAGAGTTGAATGCAATGGAGAACATTGAAAAAGAGGACACTGAAGTTGAAACGGTAAAAGAGGAGGTAAAAATTGCATTTTATGAGTTAATTGATGATTCTGGTTTGCATGTGAATGATATGAATGAGATGAATAGATATGAGGAGGCTGAAAATTTTGTTGTAGCAATGAGGAAAAGAGGAATATCAAATTTTGATGAGATTGGAACCAAATATGATTTGTGTTTGAATGATATGATGAGTGACAACAAAGAAAGAATCACAGTAGTGAAAGTTACAGCCGAAGGCAATGAGGTAAAATCAAAATTTAATGTATGTTTTGATGAGGTTAAGAATGTAGAAATGGATAAATTTGTTGCAAAAATGAATCAACTTGAGAAGGTTAAAATTGAGAAACAGGAGGTGAAGGTAAAAGAGGAGTTTGATAAAGAGATTTGTATGAATGAAAATTTGTGCAGGATGGAAAGGAAGAGTATTTTGATTATGTTACTAGCATTGAAATGGATGTAGAGGAGGAATATGGAAATGATGAATATCTTGATTGTGTTACTGACATTGAATTTGCAACATTGGTTATAGGACAAGGAAATAATACAGTTGGATGTCTTGTAGAAGGCATGAAAGAAGAAAACAAAGTTGAATAAGCAAGAGGTGATGTAAGGTAAATACAAATTTTAGTGAATTTGAGAATAATTATTTTCATGTAGAGATGGATGAGTTAGTGAATGCATATGAGATGGTTTAGTTAGATTTTGTTAGAGATGATTGGTATGCAAAGAAGGATTTGTATGGTGTTGTAGAGTTAAGTGCAGGTACAAATTGGTGGAGGTGGACAAACTACAGTGGGTTGAATCCCACAAGATTGGAGGAGGATGTGAATTACACTAGGAGGAGGAGGTCAATTTATGGTGGAAATGATTCCACATTTAGGAGGTTCAATGAAGAACAAAGTTGTTAGAGAAGGAAGCTTGTTTCAGCTAGGTGTTGGAAGAGGAGAAAGAACTCATTAAGATAACAAATTCAACAATGGAGTTTGTTGAAGGTTGTTTACAACTTGAGAGGATGGTCCTACCATCCAACTCCATTTTGTGAGACCAAGGTCACACAATTTTTATACCTTGGTTGTCTGATGCAGGAGCATCCACGGTTGATTGGCAATCTTGCATCAACCAAAAATATTTAATTTTAAGTTTTTGCTTTATTTTGGCTCTTCAATATTGTAGGTGAATAAATTTATTTAATAGGGTCTAAAATATTTGATAAATATTTGGCCAAGGTTTTATGTTGTAGTTTTATGGTGATTTGGACTCATTTTTGTTGGATATTAATTGCAAAATCTTTAAATATGCCTTTTTGAGTGTGGGATTTGGGGAGTTACAAGTTATGGCAACTCATTTAATGTTCCTCAATTGTTGCATGAATAATTTGGATGCCCAACAAGTGGTTCAACTTTTTCTATTCGGTTCACTATTTGGGTGGAGTGGAAAAACCATAATGCATCTATTTTTGGCCTAATCTTTCCTAGGAGTGTTTTGAAGGTTGTAAATGTATATTTAATATTTTTTTTCTTGATTTTTGAGAGTTCTTCTAGGTGGGATATGTTGCATTTCTTGGGAGTTACATTTTGGATGAAAATGGCAAAAAGGAAGGCATGGCAATAGAGGAGGGATTCATTATTGCAGGGCAGAATGGGGAGTGTAAGGAGAAATGCATAGATTTTTCTCCAAGGGTCTTTGGAAGCCATTTTTTTGCAGGTATGATGGTTTTAAGACATCAATTTGAGGTTATGATATCATTGTGCAAGATAGGAACAATTTTAGGTTGAAGATTGCCACTATAGGTTGTGGGCTGAGGTTGTATGAGAAGGGAAATAGTTGTTTTTGATGTAGTTTGTTAGTTTTGTGTCATAGATCAGTTGGAGACTCATTTATATTTTTGTACATCAGTCCATGAGACTAGGTTATTTGTTATAATCAAATTTCAAAGGGCTTTGTATGCATTTCTAAAAGTTTGAAAAACTATGTTGAAGAAATTGAATATAAAAGCTATAATCTTGTTGATTTTTGCATATTAGTTAGTGTTCTTGTTGAATGTTTGTATGAGAGGGTTTGTGTGTGAAAAATCCCTCTTACATCAATGGTTTTAGAGCATGTTGATATCCCTTCATCATAATCTATGGATTACTTTATTTTTATTTGATTTTGTATATAATCTAGAGTTGAACTGTATTTCTTTCTCAACTTGTGTATAGTTGGGAATTAATCTTGAGGTGAGAGGTGTGTTATCAACATATAGCATCATGATAGTTGTATGGACAATAATATGTCAAGCATGCATCCTCACTAATTAGATCCAATGCTTAATTTTGAGTTCTTTATTTTTCTATTAACAATTCTAAATTTATTTTGTTGATTCTCTTCTTCAATTTCTTGTAAATTGGCATTTTATCACCCAACTTAGTTGATGTAGTATTAAATTTGAAGGTATCTCTCTTTTTTTTATATTGCAATAATATATTTATTATTTTAGTTATCTATATGCCTCTCTCAGTATTTGTATTTTGTTAGTTTCACAAAGCTCCTACATTTATGCACATAACTTCATCTAAATCCTTCATTTAGAGAGTTGTCCATTAGGATTCAACCCATGTGTTTGATAAAACATCATAAATTTTGAGTTCTTAACCTTCTCTCTTTCAAGAAAAAAAATCCAAAATGTAGATCACTTAGATGTAATTAAAATATGAATGTTAGGCCATACATTAAAAATAAGCTACTTGGAAAACGTGCAAGATACAAAGATTACATGGAAAGTAATTCATTTAATTCAAGATATAAATATAAATGAAATAAAATGAAATATTGTAATATCCCCAAGATAAAATAGTCTAAGGGATCAATATCTACATTTCTAATGCATTTTCATATTCTTCTCGATGTCAAATCTTGTACTATGGATCTTTATTTAAAAATATAGTTTTTCTATGCCCCGCTTCCTCGAATAATGTGTTTATATTGTTTACTTTCATGCTATTTTCATATTAAATACATCTATCCTTGTAGGTTGTGCACTCTGTGATGAAGTGCTATTTTATCTCCACCACCCCTTTGTTGTAGAATATGCATATTCTTTTCCCAATCTTCCTTAGGTATAGTCCATTTGCTAGTCTCATACCTAAGATGTGTTATGGTCCTTAGTTATGAAATTAACAACTTCACTTTCCCCTTAATTACAACTCTTAATTATGTTTTCCATCATGATCCCAAGTGAGGTTAAACTCTTTGACATACTAAGATTTATTTTGACCTATTTTCTTTGTCCACATGGTAGTTGTGAATTTTTTTCACATTTTTTTAATTTACTCGTTAGTGTTAAGAAATTATTCTTGCAATTTAATGTCCCATTTATTCATTCATTTTTTGTTCTATATCATTCACACCTTCTTCCTATAATGTAATTCCTTCTCCACAATTATTCTGGGCCGACAATGGTTATCAATATTTTAAACCTTCTTTAAACAACTTAACATTTGGGTTATCACATATAGATCTAGTAGGAAAGTTTCTAATACATCAATGTGAAGCTTTATAAGTGACAGGTAAGTTTTTTGGGTTACTCGTCCACATTAATATTGTCATATGATTGCATGATGTGAGCTAAATATGTAACTAGAGAGAAATAGGTGGCTAGAAGTTATCATAAAGATAGTAGATAAATTTGGAAGAAGAAAACAAACAAAAATATCTGAGGCATTTACTCACATTTGAGAAAAAATTGGGCTAAATACATGGACACGAGACCTTAGAAAAAGGATATCAGTATTTGAGGAAATACAATCATACTTACAAATATTATTTAAAATATTGCATAAGGTAAAATAATATGAAAGATAACCTATAGAAGGACTAAATCACACAAACATTGGTTAGAAAATATGAATGCATCATGCTTAAGGAGGACATTGAAAGAAAAGAGGTTCATCAATATTAAATGTATGACTTAGAACAAAATTTGATCTAGAAGGGTTAAATTCGTATTGAAAGTATTTAAAATTTGAGAATAAAAAAGAAATTTAAGTTATGATTACAGTCAATAACATAAGAACCATTATAAAAATGAGATGACATGTTATTAAAATTGTTCATGATATTGAGCACCAAATAAGTAATATCATACTATTTTGATCTAAATTTAAATGTTATAGGCACTTTGAATGAGACATCATTTTGGGGAAGTCTCATCCTGATGGTTGTATTTTTTTAAGGGTTTTGGTCATAAATGAAATTATAGATATGACTAATTGTTCACTTTCATAGATTGTCCATGATCTTTCAAACCTAAAAAATTAAATCTTATTATTTTGTTGATATTTTTGAGGGCTAAAAACACTTAGGATGAAGTATAAATTTTAGAGTAAACTTGTGACAAACTTATATTGATAAGCTTGTTATGACTAATTTGAAATATATTATGGAGAACAATATTATAGTAAGGAGAACACTAATATACTAAGAGGTATGGTATCAAATTATATTGATAAGTTTCTTCCTATAACTCTAAAGTAATTGTTTTATAGTTAAATACAAACCTAAATGTTTGAAAGTTATTTTATAAAATAAATTTAATTACATTAAGCTTAGGATATCAAATTATGTTGATAATTTGAACCATGGATGGTGATAGGGCAAGAATTGAGCCAACGCCACATGATGAGATTAGAGACAATCCTATTGTCCGACACACTATCAAAAAGGGGGGGCTTGGTTAACTATGCCAAAAGAATAAAGGGGCATGCCTTTGTCTTACTAGTGGAATTTACAAAAGTTTGAAAGGTGAAACATTTTACTATAGTTAGGATGGTGAGATCTACATCACAAGGTTTTTTAATGAACACAATAGACTAGAGTCAAGGATTGCTCTCTTACACTAGTAGTTAAATAGGGATTGTGCTCAACACTTTATGGATTACTATTTCAATCAAGAGCATCAGGACATCTTGGGGGACATATGTAAGCTTAAGGGAGAAAGACATAAACATAAATTTAGGATCAAACATCTTGAAAGTAAGTTCTAAATCACAAGGGATAATTAAAGAGGGTGATTAATAAGAGTATACTTAAAAAAAAAAGTGTTACAAATATTCACATGCTTCAATTGAGAATAAAAACTTGAAAGAGAGCCCAATGGAAGGTGGACCTAGCAAGATAACTCAAAATTAAACAAATAATAATGTCATTGTGATTGTTGAGATGCATAAGGAGTTTGTGGCAACCTATCTTCAGTTTCTCAAAGAGAAATGAGACACTACCATTGTTCTCAATTCTTTGCCTTCTTCCCATTAGATTTTCTCTTATGTAATTCTTTTTTATCTATCAATGTTGTTACAATTTTGTTTTATACTTCATCTAATTATTTTTTTGATTACTTTATTATTAAATTTGTATCTTTCATATATATAAAAGTCTTGACTCTTTCAAAAAGCTACCCTAACTTTTAAAAAAAAGTTTTTATATTGATAAAAACTTCTTCCTACTGTTTAAAAAGAAACACAATCCTAAAATATTATTTTACAAATGAGTTTAACTATTAACATCATCTCTACAAAATTTTTACCACATAAATTATTTATTCGAAACCTTAACAAGTTATATTGAATTGAACATTAACATCATTTCAACAATTTTTTACCTTGATAAAATATGTCACTTTTAAAAGAAAAATCCTTTTCAAATAAGACATGAATCCCACATATTGTTTGGCATCAATGGTTCAGATTTCATCCTTACTAATAATCCCACGGATTTTTCCCAAGGGACGATAGACCAAATATCTTCTTTCCCTATTTTGAAGCGGACTTGAGAGCCGTCGCGCGATCTAAAAAGCCAATTCCCTCACGTACTTTTGATTTCGTCCAACCCCATCAAACAACCCCATCAAACTTTATACTAATCTCCAATGAAGCTATCTTTTCCACAACATAATACTCTTTTTAACCCAATAGAAGGCTTATCAACTGCCACGCTCATGCTTTCGACTTCCACCACGCGTCCTGTCGTAGGGCCTGGATTCAACGCAATCATTGACGTTAGGGCAAAGATACTCTGCCCCGTTTTCTCATTTTACAGCGAACTGTACAGACCCGTTTTAACCGGCCCAAGTGTTATTTAAGTTCTCGTGCCACGTGTCTTACTTCTTCTGGTATGTTTACATACGTGGCCCTGTCGGTATGGCCGTATTAGCAGGCAGCAATCAATTTTGGGACGGTGGTCCCCCAGTGACGTCTGACGGAGTAAATAAACCGGAATTAATAAATGATCTTGCATCCGGTAACGAAGATGGTGACCAGGGCGAGCGGTCGCGGCCACTGGCTTCAACCGGTGCCGTTTCATAGTTTCGATTAATTGTATTAAAACTTAGTTTGTCCTTATTTGAAAATTTATTGTTTTTATACATATACATATATATATAGATATATTTTTTTTTTTTGGGGGGGTTTAATATGTTCGCTGTGTCTCCCGCTCTCGTTTCAATGCAGGAAAGCGGAAAAATTGCTTATTCTTATGTGATTTGAGGTATTTGTACTTTTTTTCGCAAATTTACTAATTTATTTTGAAATTTGTTGAGGATTTCAGCAGTTAAAATGAAGAAATCCGTGCATACATTCATCGCAATCATCTTTGAAGAGTATGTTTTATGGAATATTGTTGCAGTATGCATTTTTTTAAAATGAAGTTTCGAATCTTTTAAATGGCTGCAAATGGAACCAAAGGTTCATGTAATTTGACGGGTTTGTGATGTGTTTGAATGCTGAAAAGGACTCATAGACGCAAATCTCCTGTCTCTTGACGGATTTGTTTTGTTTTTGAATGAACTTCTAATCTCTTAAATAACTGCAAATGGAACGCAAGTTTTGCGTAATTTGAAGTATATATGATGTATCTGCTTACTGGAAACGATGGAAACTGTCTTATTTTTACAGATTTTCTTAAGAAGAAAATCCCTGCAATCTATGGATATACTAATTCATGACAATATTTGAAGAGTACGTATTTCTTTGTGAAGAAAATTTTGCGTTTGTTTTTGTGAGTTCTGAATACTTAGACGTACTTATGATGTTTGAATACGGAATACGGAGTACGATGCAAATCTATGCGTATTTTGACAGGAATCTAGTAAAATGGCTTCAAATAGAACATTCTTTTTGGTGTGTTATTTCATATTTGAACGATGGAAAACCCGCAAATTTTTCTGTATTTTAACGGATATTTTTAGGGATGCAGTTGGAATGTAGCTGAAAAGTGAGCAATAAATAAATCTGTCTTATTTTGAGGGTTTTTTTAGGGTGGGGAATGAAATGGCTGAAAATTGTAAAATACTTTCTGGGTAAGCAGACTATCTATCAACTATTAAAATACTTAAAATACGCTAATATCAGCTTTGTTGTATACCTTCAAATTATATGACGAAGTTTAGAGTTTCCAGGGAAAATACTCAAAAACTGCATCGTTAGGTAAATTACAAGCGATATAAAGCATGCATTCGGTTCTGTATTTAAAGCTTTTTTATTCTTTGATTGTAATGATATTGCAGAGGCACTGCAGATGTTATTTAGGCAATATTTTATAATTTTACATTTATTACTTTTTACAACATATATTAATTGCTTTTTAGATGACATGATTTTAAATGTCTTGAGGCTAAAGTCGTTTATGGCAGATTTTTAAGTGTATTTATTTTCTCCGGCCAGAAATATTTTCTTTAAACTTAGTTTGATTTTCTAGATTTAAGATTCTCTGCATGGTTTTGTCTGGATTGAAGATATTCTGTTAAATTTAAGTGGGTTTGTTCGTAGTCAATCAAATTGTAACGTTCTTCTGGAATCAAAAGCCTAGTTTTTTTTGGTATTATTTGATCTACTTTTGTGTTGATATAAATTTTCTGTTCGATTTTTGTTCTATACAAATATTTGTGTAATTGTACCTAGCAAAGGGCACTTTAAAAGTAATTGTGTTTACTGATTGATATGTCTGTGCTTATTAATAACAGATAATTTAGAAGAATTTTTTGTTTCGTTGTCTACTTTGTTTTCGGTACACTAAAATTCTCCAAGTTGTTTGAGGTTGCTGTTCTTCCTGTTAATATTTTGTGTTAATTGGCTTTTCGCTTCACAATATGAAATCTTAAGTGCTCTGTAATTGTTGGGATTCTGTTGGTTCTTTTTGTAACTATTGTTGGAAGCTTAACATTCATCCTCATTTTTATCATTGACTTTGTAGTGTATGAAATTTGAAGGCATATTGCAGGCAGAGGACTTTGCAGTCGATGTGCTAGAGAAATTCAGGGTCAGAAATTTTGCTCAAATGCCACCAAGCCAACATAGTCAATGCGGCCTTTGAAGGTACCATTCTGAACGTAAATTATGCCTTTAAATCTTTTGTTGAATATTACAGCTTAGGGCTTAGCAGTTACATTGTTAGTAGTATGAGTTAAGGTAGGTTACTACTGTAGAGAACTTTTGATTTTCTGAATGATATAGCTTAGGGTTTAACAGTTTCATTCTTTGTAGTGCGTGTCAAGTTTGATTACATCTGCAAAGAAGATTCTTTAATTTTTTTTTCCGACCTCTAGACCACCATAAGATTATACCATACGAATGAAGAACTTGTGGGAAAAAGATCTTAAAGACTTAAACAGGATAATTAAAGCCAATGTTTTGTTTAGTACAAGTTTATATTATTGATATATAGTGCACTTAAGTTTCTATTCTTTCTTCTCCTCTCAGCTGTAATGAGGCAGGGGAGCAGCTTATGTGGTGCATCTGCCAACTGATCGAAGTTTTTATTTTGGGATCAAGTATGGTTAACTTATCTTTGCCAAATACAGTTTGAAGAAAGTTCACCTCCTGATTTCAGAAATAGATGAAAGGCAAGTTAATTCAGCTATGATGTTGTTTTGAACAGTAGGAAATCAAGTAGAATCTGATGCCGCAGCATCAATTATCACCTCCTCCGCCCAATCACAATTCAATAAAAAAAGAGACACAACCAGATCCACAACCTGATCCACCCACATCCTCTCCAACAAATCAGGTATACATTTTACTCCTGTGACCAGATTGTTAATAGAAAAGGGTACAAGTTGCTTTTCGCCTTGAGCTTGTGATTTTTTTTGTAAAGCCTTGAATTGTGTTTGCATTTTTGTTTTCCAATAGATCTTTGTACAGACAAGGAATATATTCTTATCTTTAATTGGATAGAATAAAACATGGATCCATGATGCAATGGTATATGTTTAACTTCATATTGGCAAATATCTATGTTTTCTCTCCTTCATAATGCAACTTATTTCTCTACTTGTAGTGCTCTGAGGTTGTTATGCCAATTAGCTTTCAATTTGGAAAGGTGGTGGTCTATGTTCCACAAGGATAGGTCTCCACTTTTTGATCACCTCCATTTTCATCCCCATACTTTTTATTCATATATTGTTCCACCTATAATTTTGGGATACATGTAGGCATCCCCTTTCCATATGGGGTAGGTTGAACATGGTTAACATGGATGGTAGTTAAACCTGATCTGCAGAGCTCCCTAATGGGTCAGCATCTTCTTTGTTTTCTTTTCCTGCCATTGAGAAAGATAGATTTTTGTTAGCAATAATCTCCCTAATTCCATAGACTTCGGTTGTCTGAAATACTTGAGTTCAAATTTTCTGTGGTAAGCCAGTTACAAGAGCATGTCTTGAAGAAGAAGAGCTAATGCTATCTTTTTCCTCTTCCAAGTCTTCTTAATTTGGCTTATACACTTCAATTTATAGGTGGATTTATTGCAGAATATTTGTATACTTTCATGACATCGAGGAACTAACCTCAACCATTTGTGGGGTTCATGTAATATGTGGAGGGGTGTTTTAGAATGTCTGAGAGGAATTTGCTATCTTCAAAATTTGTCTATTTGTTAAGTATCTTGATAATCACACATTTTCTTGGCATATTATTATCAATTATTTTTTGGTAAAGCCTGTAGAATCTCAACAAGACCAGGAGGAGCAACACATTTCTCAAGAAAGTGCAGATCAAATATTAATATTAGAATTTCCAGAAGAGCTAGGTGATCAAGTGTCAGAGGAGCCAAGCGAAATTCCTGTGACCAAATCAGGTTCAGATCCTAATTCATGCAGTGAAGCCAGAAAAGTATCATGTGAAGATATTCAACTTGTAAGTAGGGAAACTATGAAATTTATCTACCATGGATTTGTGGCTTTAATGTCAGATTATCTTTTGTGAAAAGTGTTAGGCTTGAACTTTAGTTTGCCAATTACAGTTATTGCTAGAAGAAGCTAGAGGTTTGAAGTTTTGAACTGCTTGTGTACTACCAAATTCAATTGACAATGCACAGCTAGGATGAAGTTAGACTGTGCAATACAATGGCATAAAATTCTCTTAAACCATTGTTTATATTGTTGAAACCATGTTGGTACCCATTTTCTTGCTGTATTGAGTCATCTTGCAGGTGCAAAATTTGATAGAAAGATGTTTACAACTATACATGAGTCAGGATGAAGTAATAAAAACATTGTTGAACCAAGCAAGGATAGAGCCTGGCTTTACCAGTCTTGGTGAGTTTTGTTTTGTGATACCTTTTTGATGCTACTGCATTAAATATTCCTGCAATTACCATTAATTATAATGGTAGATACACAATTATCATACATCCATAAAGGTTTAACAGTAGAATGCAATGCTCTACCTAAAGTTGGAATGAATTTTCTAAGCTGAGATACTTTGTATATATTGTTTACTGATTCATCTGTCTATGAGAAAGTAGCTATTTATTGAGTATTGTTTATTTTCATAAGAAATTTCTTCTGTTTATGATTTGATATGTTGGTTGCAAGTTTGTTTGTGAACGTGACTTTATCATTGGAAAAATGAAAGTCATGGTCATAAATAGATCAAGGTGTGGAAGCAATTGCCTCAATGCTACCATTCAACAGCTCTAGGTTCTTTTGTTCCAGTCTGAACATAGGTTTTCTTTGATAAAAATTGGCTGATAATAAACGATCATCTTACAAAAATATATGTTTACATCGGACTTTATTCATATGTACATAATTACATAATATTGGTCTTGGAGCACTTTGATATTAGTTAATTTAGGAAATAGGTTGAAGGTAGGCTTTTTCCAAGTTGGAAATGATTCTTTATGATGATGTCCTTTTAAAATAATTTTTGTAATCATATCAAAATTATTTCGTACAACAAATTTTTATGATGCTTAGCCAAAGAGAATCGCTACCCCATCAAAGCTGGAGTTTCAGCAATCATCATTATAATCTAATTGTATTGTTAGCCACCAACACCAATATAAATGATTTTTAACTGTTGCATGAGTGGATCTTCAGGTGATTAACACCTTAAGGAATTAAATACATCTAAGTTGCCAATACTAGTGTGGGTATAGGTACGCGTTTGAGGTTTGGGTATGTTGGTACGACAATTTTTTTCCTTGTGCATGGGTTCATTTATATATAATTTTAAATCTATATATATTTAAAATTTCAAAACAGTAAAAGTAAATACTCATAAATTCAATGTTCATAATTGCCAATAAACAAAGTGATAAAATATTTTAATACCTCATAATTTGCAACAAAGAAAATACTCATGAATTGAAATTCAATGATTTGTCAAAGACTTGAATGTCAATACAAAACAAAAATTACAATTGATATTCAATAATCTTCATATGGCTTTTCAACTTGTTATGTTCCCTTTCTAGAGCTAAATAATTAATAATATTATTTTAAGTTGGGCCCGAAAATTTTATTTTTAAGAGACAACTTAACAATATTATTATAGTTAATGTAAAAACCGCTTTTTTAAACACTTAATTATAAAAACTATTTTTAAATATATTTACAGGGAAATTTTAATCAAAGAGCTCATTTAGGAAAGGTTTAAAAAGGTGGCACTTGGCTACATTTGGTTTAGATTTCATTTTGGCATTCTTCACTTTGGAGTATTCGCATTCAAATTCACAACCAAGGACGAAAACCCTTGGTTGTTCAAACTTTGGGAGGATGAAAGCCCTCTTGGACCAGCGGTATGGGTCGTGAGGTACCTTTGACCTTCAAACTCTAAAATTCGTGCCTATCTGCATTGTTCATCCCACCTACCTCTTGACATGTTAGAGTGCCCTTAATGCTTAGTTTTGACATTGTGGCTTCCATGTAAGGGGTTCCTTTTATTAAAAACATTATTTCATATGGAGGACATGGATGCACGTGTACTTCTTGCTATGGAAATGGAGTAGACCTTAGTGACCATTAATGTGGTAGTTAGGGTTGGAGCTTGTGTGCCTTCATGCCATTAATTTTGAGGTTTATTGTAGGTCTTGGATATCTCCTTCCATGACTCTCTAGTACAACTCTATGCATGTGGCATGATTTTTGTGCACGATTATGAGGAATTTGAGGCTTGGGCATCCCCATCAGTGTACTCGTTTGGTACTTGTGGTTTTGGCCTTCTTGTAGGAGGTATAAGGGATTTTGAGTGGGAATAAAGGGGATTATCAAATGTACACAAACAAAAAAATCTAACAGGAACTTGTTGCAAACATGTGTGTTCAAGCATCCAGATTTGTGGATTGAAACTTGTAGATTGTAGAAGGTCTAGGGATGAAAACCATGTAGATCTTGTGTTGGAGGACAAAATCCCTTCAGCTAAAGGAGCGGTCTCATGTCGAGGTCGCATTCAAACTCTAACTATGGTAAATACTAATTATATGAGGTTAATTGACCCTTGCAGTTGTCGATTGTGAAGTCTTGCAATCTCTATTGTTTTGGCTTGTTGTAGCATGCTGTGATGTATTCCCAATTTGTTCATATAGGAGAAGTTTGGTGATTGTGTTTCAATCTCATTGGTTGGAGTACTACATCACTAGAGACTATTTAGAAGCTTCCAGGGCGGAAGTTAGTAGATGTGTTGAGCTTGACCCCTTTGCAAAGGGTCATGAACACTGGTAAAGAGCCCATAGACCATATAAACTGTTGTAATAACATTTTTAGTGTCTTCAAGATACTAGTGAATGTAAAAAAGGCCTTGAAGCACCTTTGTGCTTGTAATCAATTCAAATAGGAATCAATGAATGCAAATCCATATTTACAAACTGGGTTCATTTGATCTGAGCAAATTTTCTAATCTGTAGTTTATTCTTATTTGAAACCCACACTATAATATTAGGGTTTGCCATTTTAGTGTATGATAATGAAGTCTAAAGTGTAATAATGGAATATTATAGTTGCTCTATAAATGTCAATATAATCTGAACTTTTATAAGGTGTGGTTTTACATATTTTCAAATTGTTAATGTTGTGGGTAAAAGTTGATACAAATTTAGGGTTTGTATGGTGACGACTTAAATATTATTAAATCTGTCAACTATTTACGCTAAATATTTGGTTGTGACATTATAAGGTGTATTGGAGCAGGTGATTTAAAAATATTTGCTAAAGGGTAAAGAAAAGACTTGACTCTTGAGATTCAAGACATTTGGGCTACTCCATAATGTGAGAGTAAAGCTTGAAAAGATACAATTTTTTTAAAAAGAAACAAAACATAGTTAATGGCTGTTGGATGGATTGGAGACATAGGGAGCTTTGGAGGTTGTGGGAATTGGACGAATAGTTCAACCTATAGGTAAAATAGGGAGATGGGACAATATGAAGATTGTATCCACTCTTTGTGTTTCCACATTATTAATACAAATTGATAAGATCGTTGTTGCACCTATCAACTTGATCTTTTCCTCCGAACTTGGGGCTTTCCAAGATTATAGAGCTTTCATGGTGTATGTTTGATTTTGTTTCCAGTAGATCAAGATTAACTAGCATATGATTTCAGTTATACAGTGAATTGAGATTAATTAAAATGCATATATATTAATTTGAAGTTTTTGGTAACCACAAATCCTAGCTTGTGTGGATTATTGATCACCATATGTCTGAAAATGAAATGTAGTTGAATGCTTAATTTTATTATCTAGCATTAACCAAAGTGTATTTCAGAAATTGAGACAAGTGTAGGGTCATGGTACAAAACTTCTGAAACTGGTAATGCTGAAATGCATTCAATCACATAACTACTCCTTAGTTGTTTTAGATTCCATGACGGCCTTTGACGAAATCATTAAAGCCATCTTAACGGAAATCTCAATTGTAAAAAAAACTACAGTTGAGATAATAGGTCACCTTTTTTGTATTTGTTGTAGAGAGAAGGTTGGATATATTAAAATAATATTCTTTATTTATTTATTAATGCTCAACTATGTAAAATATTGTAAAATATCTTGATAAGATCGTCTTAGTTGTTCGAGATCTTATCTGAAGTTTCTTTTAGAAACTTCTTGCTTTTTCCTGAGATAAGATCGTGTTTGATCTTATCCTGTAACATCTTGTAAATTATTTATTGAGCACATTGCTCATTGTTAATACATCAAATATTTTACCAATTACCGGTGTAATATGGTATCAGAGCTTAGGTAAATAAATTTTTTCAAAAAAATTATAATTTCTTTTTGAAATTATTTTGTTTAAAAATATTTTTTCGAAATAATTTGTGATTCCCTGAAGTCTTTGGAGGAAAATTGCGAGCAGCATCTTGGCGCCAAAATTTTTACGTCTGGGAAAATTTTCGTGAGTGTTTTTTGTTGGATTTTTTGTGGCTAAGAATTGTTTTTTTTTGGGCGCGATTAAACCTTGTTGGTGCGATTAAATTCCTGTGCTACTTTGTGGACGCGATTTCGTGGCAAGAGCGTGTTTGTTCTCTCCTTTTGGGCGCGGATTTATCCTTATTTCTGGTCGTGTTTTTTTGACTTGTACCTGGCGCGACATTGTTCTCTTCTAGGTGCGACTTGATCTTTTCCTCTGGCGTGATCTCCTACAAGTATTTTTTATGCGACTTTTGAGATATTTGGGCGCATTTTTTTATCATATTTTGTGTGCGTTTTTGAACAACTTCTGCACGCATTTCTTCTGACGACGGAAGAACAAAACTACGACTGGATCTCTGCATGCGTTTTCTGCAACCTTCAGCTCGCGCAACTTGTGATTTCCAGTTCGTTATGGCTGTGTTTTGAAGAATCTGGTTCTTTCTGGCATTTTCAGAAATTTTTCTGCAATTTTTGGAGTTTTCATGGTTGCCAAGGTTTTTTGAAACAGTCGTCTAGGGTTTTGACCCATTTTTCGAAGGTGGAATTTTTTTCGATTACAGATTCTTGTTGGGTTTTTCGAGAGCTCAATTGGGTTGGTTTCCGAATTTTTTGGGTGCCTCGATTTCTGTGCCTCGAATTTTGTGCCATTCGTACATTATACTTTTTGCAGACTGTACTTGAATCTGCCTCTGTTTTTTGCATTGGAATTCGTGCCTAGAATCTTGTGCATCCGCCTCTTCTCAGTACCTTGTTTTTTGTGCATCGAAAAGCGTGAAGATGGCCAGTTTAAATAATCTGATGTTAGAGGGCAGTCAGAGATTTAATGGAAAAAATCACAACACCTGGAAGCAGTGGATGTTGACAATTTTTGAATACCGCTGCCTTGATCAGATGATCCTCGGCAAAGCTACTCGTCCCACAACGGCGGGTAAGGATCAGGAGAAGTTTGATGAGTAGAATCGTGAAGCCGCAATGCTTATTAAGCTTTCGGTTACTGATGATCAACTCCCTCAGATTCCACTTGGAAACTTAGCTACGGAGATCTGGGATCACTTGAAGGGTTTGCATGAAACTTCCGACAAAATCCGTGCGTTTTTCTTGGAGAATATGTTGTTTTCTATCATGATGGATGAGAAGACGACTCTGCAAGCGCACTTGAATAAAATCCAGGAGATCAGAGATCAATTGGAGGCGATTGGTCGGAAAATGGAGGAGGAAGATATGGTCGTGATCACCCTGAAGAGTCTACTGAAGTCTTATGAACACTTCATAGAGACTCTCAACATTACGTCTGCTAATGTTGATCTCAAGTTTCCAAATCTGTGTACTATCCTCTTGCAGCAGGATCGCTGGAAACAACAATTAGGTAGCAGTGAATCATCATCCTCCACGGAGCAGGCCTTTGCAGCTAAAACCTAGCCGCCGTATCAATGGAAAGGTTAGCCTTCACAGCAGAAAGGCTCAAGTCAGACCTCCACTAGCCCGAAGAAGAAAAATGTTCAGTGTAACTACTGTCATAAATTTGGCCACATCAAGAAAGATTGTCGTGCTCGTTTGGCTTCTGAGCAAAAGAAGTAGGGAGGGTTTCAGCAGAAAGAGAATGTCGCTGAGCACTCTGAGCAGAAGGAATCTGCCTTTTATGCACTCATGGCAAAGAGGCCAGCAGACCATGTCAAATCCTCTGCTTGGTACATAGATTTTGGTGCCTTGCGTCATTTCTCACATAGGCGTGACTGGTTCACAAACTTTTCCCCTTGCACTGACTCAGTGATTTTTGGAGGAGGCGAGGAATACACAGTTGTCGGCATAGGCACTATTCAGGTTCAGTCTGGCGGGAGGGATCTCATATTCCTCAACGTGTATTATGTACCTGATATAGAGCTCAACCTTCTCTCAGTCAGTCAGATAATGCGGCATTCTCCTCAGATGGATGTGGTGTTCAGCTCGCACAAATGTTCAATTGTGGATCGCGAGACTCGCACAATGGTGGCCGTTGGGATAGAGGATCATGGCCTTTATAGGCTTGTGGACACTAGTGATTCTCCGGAGTTAGCCCTGGCAGCAAGAAATTCAGCTGTCACCAGTCTTTGGCACCAGCGGTACGGGCACTTGAACGTGCACTATCTCTCTCAGCTTGCTCGGGAGGGGCTTGTAGATGGCTTACCTGACATTCAGACTCAGCATCAGGGTGTTTGTGGTGCTTGTCAGGCCGGGAAGCAACATCGCACACCGTTCAAGAGCTTCTAAGGTACTTCAATTAGTTCATGCTGATATTTGTGGCCCTATGTCTACTTCTTCTGTAACTGGTTGCAAGTACTTTCTACTTTTTGTTGATGATTATAGTAGGAAAATGTGGGTGTACTTTCTTAAACAGAAATCAAAGGTTTTTAATGTATTTCAGAAGTTTAAGGCCTTGGTTGAAAAAGAGTCCAGTTCTTGTATCATAACTCTTAGGTCCGATAATGGGGGGGAATTCTGTTCTAGTGCATTCTCCAACTTCTGTGATACTCATGGGATAAAACGTCAGTTAACCACACCCTACACGCCTCAGCAAAACGGTGTTGTAGAGCGGCGCAATCGTACGATTGTTGATGTTAGTCGTATATTTTTACTTTGTTGTCGGCCGTAGTCAGCCTTGGTCGTAGTCGGCCAATTGCTAATAAAACTATAGATTAGTAAAGAATAATAATGTCATGTACTTCGGGAAATCATGTTCGGATTAATGTTAATGTTAATGTTGTTATGAAGTGTCGTGTCGGTTGGTTATCTAACCACTGCCGAACGTTATATGTAGCTTGTTGGGATAGCCGGAAGGGGTTATGAGTTACGTGCCGATGGTTATATTGTTAAGCACTGCTGATACTCTTTGATTGTACATGATATTTCTGATAATGAATAAAGTTTCTGGTGTTCAAACATGATATCTTTTTGGTTACTGTTTTATTCTATGTTCTGCACATGACTAGTTTGCCAGTAGTACGTAAGATTTGAATTACATTCCGTAGGCAAACAGTTGAGATGGCTCGCTCCATGTTGCAACATAGGAGTGTTCCTACCAAGCTTTGGGTAGAAGCAGTCAATACTTTAGTTTATCTCCTTAATAGGTCACCCACTCATGCTGTTAAGGTGAAGACTCCTGAGGAATTCTGGACTGGTCGCAAACCCAGGATCAGTCATTTGAAGGTTTTCAGCTCTCTTGCATATGGTTGGATTCCAGAGGCCAAGCGCTCGAAGCTGGATTCCAAGAGCCAGAAAATCATGTTCACAGGGTACAGTGACAACCACAAGGCATACAGGCTAATTGAGATAGACACTAATCGTCTTATCTTCAGTCGAGATGTCTTTGACGAGGAACGAGGTCCATTTCACTCTTCTTCACCCGTTCAGTATTCAGAGGATCAGTCTCTACAGGCTCCTGATGTGGGCGTTCGACTTCTGTTAGGTTCACCTGATGGGAGGGATGACGAAGACCTAGTCTTTGATGATGCTCAACCTGAGTTTCCTCTAGATGGTAATGAAAATCTCCCTGCTAAACCTGTTCCAGATCCACAACCAAATCTAGCTCCTCCTGTTACATCTGATGTTGGCATTTCTACTCTCCGGCCGAAATGGTGGGCTAAGACTATCAGTGATATTCGTGTTGATGAGCTCATTGAGAGTAGATCATCCAGAAACAAGAGCAAACAACAGTCTACAGTGAATTTTGCTCTCATGGCTAACATTCACAATGTTTATGAGCCTCAGACATATTCAGAGGCAAAAGGGATACCTGAGTGGGAAAAGGCGTTGGAATCAGAATACCAGAGTCTTCAGAAGAATCACACTTGGGTCCTTTTTGATCTTCCTCTAGGGAAGAAACCCATTAGTTGCAAATGGGTGTACAAGGTGAAGTACAAAG
Organism: Sequoia sempervirens; assembly: GCA_007258455.2. NCBI lineage: Eukaryota > Viridiplantae > Streptophyta > Pinopsida > Cupressales > Cupressaceae > Sequoia > Sequoia sempervirens. Next base: position 47,223 of record VDFB02017398.1, read on the forward strand.
CTGATAGAACCCTTGACAAGTACAAAGCTCGTCTGGTTGCACAAGGGTTCTCCCAGAAAGAAGGCATTGACTATGAGGAGACCTTTGCTCCTACAGCCAAAATGAGTACCATACGACTCGTCCTTTCCTTAGCAGCCCAATTTGGTTGGAAGGTCCATCAGATGGATGTGAAGAGTGCTTTCCTCAACAGTGAGTTGAAGGAGGAAGTATACATGACGCAACCTCCAGGTTTCAAAGTTGCTAGTCAAGAACAGAAGGTGTGCAGATTGGTCAAAGCACTCTACGGCCTGAAGCAGGCTCCTCGGGCTTGGTACATCAAGATTGACACGTACCTCACAGATCATGGCTTTCAGAGGAGTCCATCTGACTCGAACCTGTATGTCAAGAATACTGGTAATGAGATCTTGCTTGTTGTTGTCTATGTGGATGACTTGATCATTATTGGCAGTTCAACACATTTGATCACTGAGATCAAACAGGACTTGTGCAAAACTTTTGACATGACAGACTTAGGCCTCTTGCATTATTGTTTAGGTGTTGAGGTTTGGCAGACAGAGGGCAGCATTTTCATCTCCCAGTGCAAGTATGCTCGAAGTATTCTGGATAAGTTTCAAATGCAGGATTGCAAACTTGCCTCTACACCCATGGAAAAAGGGCTTAAGTTGTCAGCTAAGTCCGATTCACCTGTGGTAGATGAAACATTGTTCAGGCAACTAGTGGGCAGCCTCATCTATCTTGCTGCTACTAGACCTGACTTGAGTTTTGTAGTGAGCTACATATCACACTTCATGACAGCCCCCAAGGCTGATCATTGGGTAGCAGTGAAGTGTGTGCTGCGTTATGTGAAGGGCACTACTGATTTTGGACTCTTGTACACTCGGAGTCATAATTCTAAACTCAGTGGGTTCACAGATTCAAATTGGGCAGGTTCAGTTGATGACAGGAAATCAACATCTAGGTATGTGTTCAGTTTGGGATCCGATGCAGTCACATGGACTAGTAAGAAGCAGCAGGCAGTGGCTCTCTCCTTGACAGAAGCAGAGTATCGGGGAGCAGTAAAAGCAGCATGTGAGGTAGTTTGGCTTCGCCAGATGCTTGCAGATATGCAAATATCTCAAGCAGGTCCGACTCCCTTGTTCTGTGATAATCAGGGAGTTCTCAAACTTGCCAAGAATCCGGTCTTCCATGAGCAAACCAAGCATGTGGAAACTCACTATCATTTCATTCGGAAGCTGGTTGAAGACGAATCAGTTCAGTTGCTGTATGTTCCGACAGAGGATCAGACAATAGACATTCTCACCAAGTCGCTCAGTACAGATAAGTTTGTAAAATTCAGGGGGCATCTTGGTGTAGTTGATAGATTGAGCATTAAGGGAGGGTATTAAAATAATATTCTTTATTCATTTATTAATGCTCAACTATGTAAAATATTGTAAAATATCTAGATAAGATCGTCTTAGTTGTTCAAGATCTTATCTGAAGTTTCTTTTAGAAACTTCCTGCTTTTTCCTGAGATAAGATTGTGTTTGATCTTATCCTGTAACATCTTGTAAATTATTTATTGAGCACATTGCTCATTGTTAATACATCAAATATTTTACCAATTACCTGTGTAATAGGATAAGTGTTCTAGGTATGGAGTCTCATTAGTTCAATCAAATTTGCAATGTAATGTTTGTTGGTCCCCTAGGAATATTGCCTGCAATCAAGCTTATAGTCAGCAACCATGTCATTCTAGCAATTTATGATTTCTGCTAGTCATGACTACTCATGACCTTTGCACAACTTTCTCCTATCGCATCCTAGTTTTTAAATGACCTTTTGGTTGTGATCTTGCAATATTCTTGAACCAGCAATTCATACTTATACAAATGGGCAAAAATCTATGTTTTAATTTAAACTAAAATAGTTTCTCTAACTGTTGTTCATTCAACTTCCTCCCATGCATGAAATAGACACTGTTCATGCTGTTGTATGATCAGCAACACAAGGCAATCCTTTGCATCACCATGGCCTAAGTTTCCATCTTCTCCAAGCCGCTTGTATATGTTTTGATAGGCATGTTCTTTGGATTGCATGACAGGTAGGTGGCTAAAACTGATTTGAATGCCTTAAACAACCAAATCTGCAAAAGAGACGAATAGAATGCTGATTTGTAATGTATTTAGGCGCTTTAAATGCCTCTAATATTCGTTCACATATGGTGACAACCTCTAGCAACATTTCTAATACCAAATATTACCTGTGTAATAGGATAAGTGTTCTAGGTATGGAGTCTCATTAGTTCAATCAAATTTGCAATGTAATGTTTGTTGGTCCCCTAGGAATATTGCCTGCAATCAAGCTTATAGTCAGCAACCATGTCATTCTAGCAATTTATGATTTCTGCTAGTCATGACTACTCATGACCTTTGCACAACTTTCTCCTATCGCATCCTAGTTTTTAAATGACCTTTTGGTTGTGATCTTGCAATATTCTTGAACCAGCAATTCATACTTATACAAATGGGCAAAAATCTATGTTTTAATTTAAACTAAAATAGTTTCTCTAACTGTTGTTCATTCAACTTCCTCCCATGCATGAAATAGACACTGTTCATGCTGTTGTATGATCAGCAACACAAGGCAATCCTTTGCATCACCATGGCCTAAGTTTCCATCTTCTCCAAGCCGCTTGTATATGTTTTGATAGGCATGTTCTTTGGATTGCATGACAGGTAGGTGGCTAAAACTGATTTGAATGCCTTAAACAACCAAATCTGCAAAAGAGACGAATAGAATGCTGATTTGTAATGTATTTAGGCGCTTTACAATGCCTCTAATATTCGTTCACATATGGTGACAACCTCTAGCAACATTTCTAATACCAAATATAATGATTTCCCACATGGCCTCTATTTCTTGTACATTGAAACACAATCTTCACGCTGCCAACTTGAAAGAATGCTGCACTAAATTAGAGCAACTAGGTTTTGTTGTCGGCGAGAGGGAAGTAAAACAAAAACCAAAAACATATATATACAAGTTCTTGCTATGTGTTACATTTTCAATATGGTATCAAAGTAGGTGTCTTGTGAAAACTCTATGGTTGGCCTCCTTTTGATTGTTTTTGTTTCAAAGTGGTAGTCACCATGGTGATGCAGTGTAGACCACATGTAACAACCATTGTTGTTTGTCCACCATTCTTGCATTTTTGTCAATAGTGCTACAGTGCATACCACATGCAAACCTATGACATTCACCATTCACATGTCTACTCTCTCCTCTTCATCTTGTGTTGCTCTTTTTGTTGTTTTCCATTCTATTTTGTTTGCAATTTTCTCATGTCAAAGAGTAAACATGATGGAGAGAAGAGAGTAGGCATGTGAATGGTGAATATCATAGATTTGCATGTGGTCTACACTGCAACATTGTTAACAAAAATGCAAGAACGGTGGACAAACAACAATGGTTGTTGCATGTGGTTGAATCGCTATTGTGAGTACCACATTTAAACAAAAACAATTGTAAGGAGGGTGAGCAAAGAGGTTTCATAGGACATCTACTTTGATACCATATTGAAAATGTAACACATAGTAATGTTATGTGGCTTGTTTAATGCTACTTTTGTATCACGAAAAATTTGTTAGTCTGCATTTTTATTTTAATGTCCTAGTGTAAAAGTTGGGGCACTACATAGTTCCCTAAAATCATTGAAGCTCTTAATGCTCCAATCATAGTGAAGAAAATAGAGGTTGGGAGAGAGTTCATTTGAAAATGCCAAGACAAAAGCAAAATTGGATTCATTACTTCAAAGAATGAAAGATATGTTGCACAACAAGAAGCGAAAGATGGCTAGTTGATGTCTTAAATGTGGGAGAGGACACCATAGAAGCATATGCCTAAGATTGGTTGGGTTTAGACTTATAAGCTATATGGATTCTAGAAAAGATTATTATGAGATTTGTAAAGTATGAGGTCACCCAACATCTAGATGTCATCTACAAAAAGCTATACAAATCAAGCAAAATGTATATATTGTTGCTTCTATAGATCTTCGAGTGGTGATAACAATATTGCATAGCATGCAAGAGTTCAAAGAAGATATTAGAAGCAATGTGTTTGCATTCCTATAGAAACAATAACAATCAAATGCTTAGCATGTAAATCAAATGGTGCAAGCACCTCCACAACAACAACCACAACAAGAAGGCATGTGCAATCTACCAAGATAACAAAGTAAAGGAGGATGAAATTAGCAACAAGGAAGTCTCAACAACAAGGAGGTTGTTACCAACTTAGCAAAAAAGATAAGGACTAGGACAATCCTTGACAACTTGAAAAATTTAAAGAATTGTTAGTGTAGGTTTTTTATTTTCTTAATGGGTTAATTTATTTTCCCTTAGTTATAGGATTTTTTCTACACTTTTATTAAGCTTGCTTAGGATAATAAAGTGATTTTATTATTTAATAACTAGGAGATAAGGTGATGAGGTGTTCTCATCCTTAAAGGATGGAACATTTATTATTTTCATCACTTGATTTAATATTGGTGGTTATTGGTGGTCACTTCCTATTAGTTGGTTTACCACTTCCATCCTCTCCTTAGTTCTATATAAACTCACTATCTAACTTGTATTTGGCATGTTGTAAGCTCTTAATGCATTACTGTCATTTTGACATTGCATATCCCTTAGAGTCACCGGTTTGCATTGTTTATGTTTTTCCAATTTATGTAGCTTAGAATTTCTCTTATAAAGTTCTTTGGGTTACCAATCTATTTCAGATTTTTGACATGGTATCAAAGCTTTTGTTTTGAGAATTCCGATTTCATAGATTCCTAATTGAGAGTCTGAGCTTTTTATGTAAGATCTTGTAAAATCCCGTATGCTCTTCTCTTGGGTTTTGAATGATTTGGAGAATCAGAAAGGGTTTATAAAGATCTAATAATCTTTTCATTTTGTATATGTGTTTGTGAGATTTGGGTGATTGTAGCATTTCTGGTTATATTGACAGCATTTTTGGTTGTTCTAACGCGTTTAGGAGGCTCAAGAAAGTTAAGATTGGCTATACCATATTGAAAATGTAACACACAATAATGTTATGTGGCTTGTTTAATGCCACTTTTGTATCATGAAAAATTTGTTAGTCTGTATTTTTATTTTAATGTCCTAGTGTAAAAGTTGGGGCACTACACAGTTCCCTAAAAGCATTGAAGCTCTTAATGCTCCAATCATAGTGAAGAAAATAGAGGTTGGGATAGAGTTCATTTGAAAATGCCAAGAGAAAAGCAAAACTGGATGCATTACTTCAAAGAATGAAAGATATGTTGCACAACAAGAAGTGAAAGATGGCTATTTGATGTCTTAAATGTGGGAGAGGACACCATAGAAGCATATGCTCAAGAATGGTTGGATTTAGACTTATAAGCTATATGGATTCTATAAAGGACTATTGTGAGATTTGTAAAGTATGAGGTCACCCAACATCTAGATGTCATCTACAAAAAGCTATACAAATCAAGCAAAATGTATATATTGTCTCTTCTATAGATCTCCGAGTGGTGATAACAATATTGCATAGCATGCAAGAGTTCAAAGAAGATATTAGAAGCAATGTGTTTGCATTCCTATAGAAACAATAACAATCAAATGCTTAGCATGTAAATCAAATGGTGCAAGCACCTCCATAACAACAACCACAACAAGAAGGCATGTGCAATCTACCAAGATAACAAAGTAAAGGAGGATGAAATTAGCAACAAGTAAGTCTTAACAACAAGGAGGTTGTTACCAACTTAGCAAAAAAGACAAGGACTAGGACAATCCTTGACAACTTGAAAAATTTAAAGAATTGTTAGTGTAGGTTTTTTATTTTCTTAGTGGGTTAATTTATTTTCCCTTAGTTATAGGTTTTTTTCTACACTTTTATTAAGCTTGCTTAGGATAATAAAGTGATTTTATTATTTAATAACTAGGAGATAAGGTGATGAGGTGTTCTCATCCTTAAAGGATGGAGCATTTATTATTTTCATCACTTTATTTAATATTGGTGGTTATTGGTGGTCACTCCCTATTAGTTGGTTTGCCACTTCCATCCTCTCCTTAGTTCTATATAAACTCACTATCTAGCTTGTATTTGGCATGTTGGAAGCTCTTAATGCATTACTGTCATTTTGACATTGCATATCCCTTGGAGTCACTGGTTTGCATTGTTTATGTTTTTCCAATTCATGTAGCTTAGAATTTCTCTTATAAAGTTCTTTGGGTTACCAATCTATTTCAAATTTCTGACATGGTAACAAAGCTTTTGCTTTGAGAATTCCGATTTCGTAGATTCCTAATTGAGAGTCTGAGCTTTTTATGTAAGATCTTGTAAAATCCCATATGCTCTTCTCTTGGGTTTTGAATGATTTGGAGAATTAGAAAGGGTTTATAAAGATCTAATAATCTTTTCATTTTGTATATGTGTTTGTGAGATTTGGGTGATTGTAGCATTTCTGGTTATATTGACAGCATTTTTGGTTGTTCTAATGCGTTTAGGATGCTCAAGAAAATTAAGATTGGCTTTCATTTCATTCGATTTGGAGATTGTTTGACAATTTGGAGAATCAAAAAGAGTTTATAAAGATTTGATAATCTTTTCATTTTGCATATGTATTTGTGAGATTTGGGTGATTGTAGAATTTTTGGTTATAGTGACAACATTTTTGGTTGTTCCAATGCATGCAAGAGGCTCAAGAAAGTCAAGATTGGTTTTTGTTTCATCCAATTTGGAGATCATTTGACATTGTTTCAAGTTGGGGTTTGAAGCTTAAGATTTGGTGAGTAACTTTTAATTGGAGCACTTATAGCCCAAAATGGATGTTGCCATTGCATTTAAATGGCGCAAAAACCCCTATTTTCACATAAAATTTGTCTATTTTAGACAAATTTGATTTTTGGCAAATTTTTTATTTTGCTAGGAAGGCCGTCATTATAGGCTAAATTCAGCTATTTTTTTCAAAAATTCATAACTTTTCTCCATGGTGTCTATTTTTGGCGAATTGGATATCGACGGAAAGCTGGAGACGAACACTTTCCATCCATAGAAATATTGAAAAGACATTTTGCTATTTTTTGCTAGATATTGTAGGTTGAAGTTGTTTGTTGCATTTATATTCAATAGGCCATAACTTTTGTCCAAGATCTCCATTTTTCGAAAACGAATAGGCTTTGGAAAGGTATTGAAGAGCACTACACAACTACAAAAGGCTAATTTTTCCAAATTTTGTATCAGGTTCATTTTGTAACAGAATTTGTAATTTTGGCCATTGTGGGCCTTATGAGCATTGTAACTTGGAAAAATCTTTAGTAAGTGCACTAAACTATAAAGTGCCAACCTTGTAATCTTTTGGGGGGTGATTTTTGATACTAGTGGAATGGGGGGTGTTCTTTTGATGACTTTTTGTATCACATTTGGGGGGATTATATAGGCATTTTGCAATCATCAACTGAGATAAAGTTCCATTTATGGGGGGGTTAATCATGTCTTGTGAAAATTATTTCCATCCTTCTGTTGTCAATCTAACTTCAAAGAACTATTTGTCCTAGAAACAAGGGATAAATAACCATTGTCTTGAGTAGGATCCACTGCCCTATCTCTTTGGACTTGTTCTTGACCCAAGTGACTATGAACAAAAGAATGCATGGTTTAACAGTAATGACACAGTCTATGGACTAATATGTCTTACTATTTCTGAGGATAATCTACATCACATAGAGCACACTGAGTTCCTTTTCATTGCTTGGACCATCATCTAAAAATTGTATGGAGACATTGGATCTTCATTTGAAAGTGATATTTCCTTGGATAACCAGGCTATTGTGGATGATAATGAGACTTATGTTGCCCCATCTTGTGTGGACACATTCTCTATGGATGATCGGTTCATTGATACACCATCAACAATACTTGTTGCTACAAAAGATTTCAGAGATGCATCTTTGAAAGCTTCCAATGATTCATTGCAATAGGGTCATTTATGTCTTCTGGATTCAGTCCATTGGGACCAACTTTTACTAGACGTCTCGTGTTTGTTTATAAAGTCCTTCATTTCAGATCTAGATGACACTATTGAGGACATTTGTCTTCTCATTGAGGATAACTCTTTTGTCCTTACATTTGTTACTACTTCAAAATCCAAAGTTGCTTCTTTGAAAGCTTCCAATGATTACTTGTAGCAGAACATTCATAGTCTTTCAGATTCAACTTTGAGGGATGGTCTCTTGAAAGGTGTTTTAGACTTGTTTATGGAGATGCATATTGTATATTTGGGAGACACTATTGATTGTATTCATCTTCTCTTTGACGGAATTGATTATTCTTTAGTTGGTTTGAGGGCACACTCTGACCCTTTTGTTCATTCTCTACATGATCATTCATCATAGTTTGACATAAGTGTGGATACTTTGGATCAACATTTGGAGGAAACATCTTCACAGGAGATACTTGAGTCTTTGGATTGTGTTCTACGTTAGTCTCTAGGAGATTCTGAATTTCATTTTCAGTAGTGTGTGTAGAATGCCTAATTTGATTGTGAGCGCCTTCAACATCGACATGGGAACACTTGAGCCAAGTTCAAAGACTTAATACATTTTGCAATTTCTTCCTACATATTCCTTTTAAGATTGGGGAGATAGCTTGCATACACCTTTGGTTTTTTTTTTTTCCTAAGGGGAGGAATGTTGTTCAACGATCGTGGACCATCTTCTACATCCAGTTTCAAACATCTACCATTGGTCCTCTTTGGGGGGGGATTTTATATGTACATTGGTATCTAACATGGCCTCATTTGTCGGGACCCATCATCCTTTACATCCTCCCAAGCTATGCTTAAAGGGGGGGTGTTAGTGTAGGTTTTTATTTTCCTAGTGGGTTAATTTATTTTCCCTTACTCAGTTTTTTCCTACACTTTTTTTAAGCTTGCTTAGGATAATAAAGTGAGTTTATTATTTAATAACTAGGAGATAAGGTGATGAGGTGTTCCCTTCCTTAAAGGGTGGAACGTTTACTATTTTCATCACTTTATTTGATATTGGTGGTTATTGTGGTCACTTCCTATTGGTTGGTTTGCCCTTCCATCCTCTCAGTTCTATATAAACTCACTACCTAGCTTGTATTTGGCATCTTGGAAGCTCTTAATGCATTATTGTCATTCTGACATTGCATATCTCTCAGAGTCATTGGTTTCCATTGTTTATGTTTTTCCAGTTTATGTAGCTTAAAATCTCTCTTATAAAGTTCCTTGGGTTATCAATCTATTTCAGATTTTTAACAAGAATAGCTAAAATAAAAATGCAATACATTAACATGAGATTCCACGAGGGATATATTTATAACCTACAAAATTGGTTTGGTTGGTTGATCAAATCACTCTTACATTCAAGAAATAAAACACTAAAAAACAAAATTAACTAAAGACCAATTAGATATTATGATTTCTAACACCCCCCTCTTTAAGTATTTGATTTGATGATATTGCCTATTACAAAAAGTCCAATTCAAACTTGTAAAAATTTGATAGGACACGACTTTGTAAAACCATCTACAAATTGATGTAGAGTAGAAATGAACTTCATTTGTATTTCATTATTTTGTACCCTCTCTAATGAAGTGGCAATAAACTTCAACGTGTTTGGAGTGCTCATGCATAATAGAATTTTTTACCATCATTAATACACTCCGATTATTACAATACATGTTACACCCTTAATCCTATAGGTGCATAAGAGGTCTCACTTGCAAGTGCAGCTTGCAAAGTGTTGATAAACTTTGAACCCCGACCTCCAAACAACTTGGACTTCAAAGGCTGGTTGCAACTTGCAACATGCAACGGGACACCAAACTTTGAACCTCCTACACCTTGAACTCCAAAAGTCGATTGTAAGTTGCAACAACATTGTGCAACGAGTAGTTGAATTCCAAATCTCCTGCACTTTAGATTGTGTATGCACTTTTGCAAATAGAGCCTAAAATGCACTAAGGCACAAAAACTAACAAGCTCAACTTTCACACTCAACAAGGCATAACAAGGCATAACTTCCTTGATTTACGTTCTAAGGCAAAATGGTTCGAGGCAAACACTCAAGGGATTGTGGGCACCAACTTGGTGACACGAGAGGCTCTTGAAGAACATGGTTCCCAAGAATGAGGCAAAAAGCAATACTAGCTCTTTAACATGAGGGAAAGGACTACAAAGCACAACATGACTAAAGCACCATAAAATGTTATGCACATTCGACACCAACATCAACACATGCGAAAAGCTAAGATAGGGTCATCGCCATGTATATGGGCAGAATACTGTACAATACATAAACATCCATAATCATAATTGCAGCATTAAATAATTTAATTTAGACATACACAGTTATCATGATTTTAGCATTACAAACATGCCAACACCCTTACAAGACAATGTTTGGAAAAATACCAAATGATAATGACGATTAATTTCCTTTAAAGGCTTTCATCCTAAACATGGATGAATCATAACCCACATCACAAAATTACATCAAAGTACAACTATGCACTAAATACAAAGGTCTCAAGGACCCCACTTACAAATATTACAATAAACAATTTGTTGGTGTAACAATTAGCACCTCTGGAGTGCGAGTTGGTGTAGACAGCTATGCACATTGCATAATGAGTGCTCTTCAAATTAGGAGGGGAAGCTCCCTCATATGCTGAAAATGCTTGGAAAAGTAAAGTAATCTAATTCCTATCTATTTGTTCTTAGCTGGAAGAGGCACAAGGTTTAAGAAAAACCACGAACGTTGCAGCTAAGGATTTTCTGGGTTCGCAGATCTCTAACTACAACTAAACTAACGCTTTAGTCTATCCAATTCTCCTCAAGAAAACAAAGCATGAGGAAAAAGGAGCAGGAATGCATTGTCATGTCCCCCCTCTAGTCAATTCTCGGGAACAGGGTGTTAGCCTATTTCTTGGACCCTTGTGGGCTAACTGGATTTGTTAGAGGGTCAATGGCATTTTCTGGAGGAGTTCTGTCATTCTCATTTTCAGAGCTCAGTGATTGGCTCACAGCAGGCCTTGGTAGTTTAGGGGTTGACAACTTCTGACGGCATGGAAATATATGGAGTTTAGTTAGAGGGAGTTATGGATTTTTAAGCGATTTGAGTTAATTATTTAACTTAACGCTTTATTATAAAGTCAAATTGACTTTATAAATATTATATCACTTAAATATTTCATGAAAGTGATTTAAAATTAAATCACTTAAGCATAAAAGTGGGCGCCCAAGCATTAAACTGAAAACTATTGAAGAAGTGCTTTAAATATAATTTAAAATATTTAAATGACTTCAAAGTGGTGTCACTTTCTTGAAAGTTGTGCCTTTTTGGAATATAAGGCAATTTTGGCAAATAAAACTCATTCATGATTATTTGACTTTGCCAATCTTGGTTTTCTCCTGTGCTATTCTCTGAGACAAGGGTTTGAGCATTTCTTCCATTGGAGAGCGAGATCTTCTTTAGTGTTGAGCATTTTTGAGACTGTGAGAGACCAGTCGAATTAGTGCATCTGTGAGGGCTTCATTCAGAGGTTCTATTGTTTTAATCAGAGTTTTTCCTGTTCATGCTTTACTTGTTTGCAATAAGGAGAGGGGTTCTTCATTAGAGACGTCATCTTTTAGCAAATCTGCAGCTTCCAACGAATATTCTTCACTGTCTTTCATGGGCTGTACCTTTTGCTTTGAAAGGCGTGCTTCCTGGAGGTTAGGCGTGTGAAACTTGTAGTAGAAATGCCTTCTTTCTGGTTTCTAAATGTGCTTCATTCTTGGCGACTACTCCTTTCAGCACTTTGTATCTTGTTTCGGAGTGGGAGAAGTCAAATCTGGAGCCTAGGCGTGCATATTTGTTAGTTTTCATCAATCTCGGCTGGCAAGCTTGGATACTTCTTTATTTAATTATTCTAGAGCATTTCGGGGGTTTGGTTGGAGCTAGTTAGGCTCATCACATGCATTTACGATAAACTTTAGGTACAGATTCACAACGTGAAGGCAAGGTGACACAACTATTTGCTTGGCTGGGAAGAAGTTTATTAACACAACAGATATACGATAAACCAAGTACAACTTCACAACATGAAGGCAAGGTGGCACAACTATTTGCTTGGCTGAATAAGTTTATTAACACACACATCAAACGATAAGCTTTAGGTACAAATTTGTAACATGAGGGCAAGGTGGCACAACAATTCAATCATCTGAATAGGCTTATTAAAAACAAACAAAGAATAGCTAACTAGGACAGCAAATTGCATAGGCGAAACATGCATACAATAAGCGATCAACTAGCCACTATATTTAACTAAGATAAGCAATCACCATAACAATAACATGAAGGCAAGGTGGCACAACAATTCATTGTCATAGTAAAAACTCGTGAATAGATACAAAATCAGCAATATTACAGGTAGGGTGGGCATAGCATATATTACTATCTCGTGCAAAAGTTATTTACAAATGAGCAGAAAACTCTTATTTATAGACATCAAAAGGTGTAGGGAACCCTAAAATCACCTTGAGTCAACTACAGTCTTGCAAGCATGTAGGATTTTATTGCTAAACCCTAAATAAAACAAACTATACAATTAAGTGGAAAGCTACCATCAGTTAACCGAAGTAGGACTCAACACAATTGGACCAGTGCAAGCATGCACGTCCTTATTGAAATAAAAACTAAAGTCCTAACTGAAAGTCTAAACTCTTGCGAAGATAATTCCAAGGAAGAGATATGTGTGCATGGAATCAACAATAAGAACTCAAGACTGAATGCGAAACATGACTCAACACAACTGGACCAGTGCAAGCATGCACGTCCTTATTGAAATAAAAACTAAAGTCCTAACTAAAAGTCTAAACTCCTGCAAAGATAATTCCAAGGAAGAGATATGTGTGCATGGAATCAACAATAAGAACTCAAGACTGAATGTCAAGTTAATTGCTGCTCTTGACTCTATCCTTGAAAATAACTGCAGGTCACAACTGACTGATCACTCCCATTCATCACGGTCTATCACCTTGTTCAGGAACTGATCGATTGCCCCATCTTGTGGTACTTTGATGTTGTCTACGATGATAACCTGCCTGTACTCTTTGTCACCATTCTTGATTGTTTGCATGCATTCTTTGACCTCTTCATTTGCCTTTTTGAAACTAGCTGTCATCATTGAGATGTGATCCAACTTAGATGCCATAGGATCTCCTTCGAGATTATCATGAATTAGCTTCTCAAACTTAGCTTGTATTACATCAAGTTCAACATACATGCCATCCTCAAGAAGATAACGACACAGGATCTAAGTGACAAAGCTGTTGATGAGTGCGATAGCTCTAATAACGCTTTCTCTGAATGTATTCAACTTGGCAAAGATCCTCTCGTATGTCTCCATCCTAAAAAGATGCTGCTCTCTCCAAGCAAAGATCTTCCTTTTCTCTTCATCTTCTTCCATAGCGTCATATGCAACTGCTAACTGGGATATGAGAACGCGATCCTTCACCATGCTTGCTGCTACTGCAATCTCAAGCTATTGGATTCCCTGACGAAGCCCATGCGCATCGCTCCTCAACTGATATAACTTTGCGAGAAGATGCCGACCTGTAACAATGAAGTTTTCAACCCAATTGTCCAGAAGTTTACCATGATTGACTAACTGATCCAACTTTTGTTGTTCTACAGGTGTACTTTGTGGAAGAATAGGTGCTCTACTCGGATTTCCATGAACAAGATCAGAAATATAGTGACGAAGTTGCCCAATTTCAGCCTTAAGAAGTGCTTTATCTTCTCCATCCTTCATGACGCGCTCTTCTAGATTATTCGTGACAATCTTGAGAAGGCTCACGTCTGTCTCTAAAGTGGTCCTGCCAAGATTCGCTTTGACGAAGGTAAAGTCACCAACCTCAACTTCTTCCAGGCTCTTGCCCTCTGGTGGCGTAGCAACTTCTATGACGATCTTTGATTCTGGAGTCTTCTCAACGTGCACCTGCTTCTTGATTTTCTTGTTCAACCTCCCCTAATAAGGGTCACCAAACTTAGATAAATCAAGATGATATGAAGGCTCTCGCCTCCGTCTTCCCAAAGATCTCTCGAGCCAACATGGATGAGCAATATTATTAGCTCGAGGAGAGACTGCTATTGTTGTATCAACCTGTGGTGGATCAACTGTCTTTGATGCCCCTTGAACTAGTGGTTTTGGCTCTGAGTCTATATCAATAGGAGGTGAATGTGGTGAACATGGCGAACTAGGAGGTGAAAGATGTGATTCAGCCTGTATGATTGTCTCTAGTGGAACTTCAGGCGCCCTTTCTACCTGTTTCTGCTTTCGTTTGCCAGTACTCCTTCCCTTTGTGTTTCTGCTGAGTATAACCCCTTCAGGTGGCTTCAAGATAACCTTGACCCAAGGTCTTGACCTCAAAGTAGAAGGTAATGATGAAAATCCTACTTGTGGCTCTGTGACTGGAACTGTCTTGTGCTTTCTCTTATTCTCCAAGAATTGCTTGCTGGTTTTGATAACTGATTTAGACACGTCCTCAATGGAAGTACTCTCCCTGGCGTACCAATCTAGCGAGCGAAGTGGCTAGCGAGCAACTTGATCTTTGACATATGAACTAAGCAAAACCTCTCTGTCATCATCTGACAGACCCTCAACATCCTCTGATAGGTAATCAACAATCTGAGCAATAGTAAGTTTGCAGTAGTGATGTCGACGGACTTCAAATTCATCCTCGCAATTAGCCCAAAAATCCTCAAGTGCTGGCTTATGTGCAATCCCTCGCTCTAACCTAGTTGCATAATGACCCAAAGGATCATAGGAATGCCTTGTCATAAACTTGCAATCAGCTGCAGTCTTGCATGTGTAAATACCCCATCCGAAAGGAAAGGAAACTGCTGACTTATGGCGACTGCAAAGAAAAGAGTGAACATGTTGAGCTTGTCTGAGAAACTCCATGAAAAGGACTCTGTCTGACACGTACCTAGGTAACATCAGAGGCTCTTCGACATAACCATAGACTCAGATATATTTGAAGGTGGGGAATTGAATGAACCAATCCGTCAACTCTCCATCGCTGATTTTGCCTCTGGTGAAATCCGGATGTGCATTTCGTTGTCGAGATCCTTGACCGTCTTCATGAAAAAGTGATCATTCACTGCCCTGAAATCCTGTTTAGCTTTAGAAAACTCCAACTGAGAGTAATACTCGTGAACATGCTGAACACCAAAAGTCCCATTAGTCTTCAGGTGTCTAAAACTGCCTTGAGATGCAACCAAGTAGACCAAGTAAGACACCATGTGAAACTCGTGGATTTTGAGGAATCCAGTAATCTGCTGGTGAAGGCACTCGCTGATCAACATGGCCCAGTCAAAGTGCTCTGAACCGTCTAGGATCGTAGAAATGATGTAAAACATCCATGGTCAGAAAACACTAGCCTCCTCTTGACCTATAACCCGATTGAGTAGAGTTATCAAAATAACAACTTCATCCTTGAATTCGCCATGACCAACCTTTTTAGGCATGTTAGTCTTCTGTATTTTCAACCATCTCTGAGCAACTTTCCTCTGTGAACGCTCTTGATCTTCATACCATATCTTCTCACAAGCCTCAATGATTACAGTGAAATTGTCTGAACTAGGAGGAATAGCAAAGCACTTTTCCACGTCCCTCGGCTTAAGGCTGCAGATGACTCTCCCATTAGCTGATCTGATTTGTCGTGTAGACGAGTCGTAATGCTTGATGCAAGCAAGAACAAACTCGAGTTCGAAAGTTGTGACAGGAATAGACGCTACTGCCAGCAACCCGAAATGTTCAAGGTTCTTCAGTGTATTGCTGCTAATGCCCTCCAAACTGTTCAAATTTACCATTGGATAGACACGATCTAAATTTGTGTCTGAAGTTTTCAAAAAGTCATGCATAAGGACCGATTTGATCTTATAATCTACGAGGTTGAACTGCATTTTGAAAATGAGGACTTTTGACTGTGAAGTTGGGTATGTTTGGACAACTTTCCGAAAAGGTTGAAAAAGCTCTGGATAAGGCTAAAAATAGCTTGCTGTGGGAAATTCTTTTGGAATTTTTCTGAAATGTGGGTTTTGTGTAGAATCAAATTCTAAGCAAACCCAAATCAATAGAAGTTCGAAAAAGTGAGTTTTAGCTAGGCATGCAGAGGTTTTTCAGTTGAGAAAAATAGGGGTTCTAGAGCTCACTCGGGGCAATTTTTCTGAGAAAATATGGAACATGGGTTTTGTAGGCAATGGAAATCGAAGGCAACCCAGATCAGTCAATTTTGAAAAAGAAGTGTTTTTGACCCACCTGCAAAGAAACTCTCGGAAAAAAGCACAGAGCTTTAGAATAAAAGCTGCGGGGTAATTTTCTCAAAGAAAATCTAAGACATGGGTTTTGCTGCTGATGCTGAAATATGTGAACCCAGATGATCTAATTTTGAATATTTTGCCCTTTTTTTGACATGCGAAGAATACCTAAGACGAGAATAGAAGAAATTAGACAAAAGATAGAAGTTTGTTTTTGTTCATTTTGCTTCTGTAGAAAAAAGGCGCCACCTTTAATAAATTTAGTGAACTTAGGATGCAAATCAGTTAACTGAACATGCATGCATAAAATCGTCCTTTTTTGCAGTTAAAATAATCCCCTTAAAGTTGAATTATTTAAATTTTAAAATAATATTTAAAATCCCACCTTTCATAGGCACCTAATCATCTTTCGTTCAAAAAGTCAAGTTTTGACTTTAGGTGTTTCTTTCCAGACTAAACCATTTTAATGAAAATTTGGATTTTCAACTCTCGTCGGAGCCTCCGTTCAATGACTGATTTTGGTTGACTGACATCACCAATTAACTGTTTGTCAGTTGCGTTGAAGAGCAGGATCAAAACTAACAGTGTCACTATTTGAGATTGCAATCCATAAAATTGAGATCTGAGGCTTCAAAAATCCAAGCGCCCTTAGCAAAAGTTGCTCTTTTGACCCCAGACTCGGACAAATTTTCATCATTTTCAACACTTACGAAGGTAAACGTGACCTCGCATTTCGTGTTTGGCAAAACTTCAGGACTGAATAATTGGCTCACTGCAGAGTTGGCTCCATTCTGCACAACAGCTTCAAGGGAACACTTTATCAAATTCCAACATCTGATGGGTTAAAATCAAGGGCACCCTTGGCCTCCAGGGGCGCTTTTGCTCCAGAGATAGATATTTTTCCAACTGGCTAAAAATCTACTTAAACTCCAACTGCCGGTTGACGACTCATCCTCTAATCTGACAGAGATATGCAACAGAAAGCTGGATGTAACACAGACAGGATGAATACCTGAGATCACCAGAAAGAAGACATTCAAGGCTCCAAAACCTTGGGTGCCCCTGGCTAATAGGGCGCTTTTGCTTTTTCCCTTGTCATTTTGACCAAGATTTAACCTCGCGTTTGACCTTTGACCCTGGTAGTTTAGCAACTTAGATTAACCCGTTGACAGATGCGTTGCGAAGCCTGATCAAATGTGAGACAAACACCCTAGGTGTCGTTTGGTTAAAAACCTTCATCTGATCCCTCAAAAAGATGGGCGCCTTTTGCAAAAGCTGCGCTTTTCCTTCCAGTGTTAAGTCATTTTTTTATTCCCCTTGTTCCTCTCTAAAACTCCTGTATCAAGTGCTAGATATATCTTTCAGGCTGGCTAGATAGCTCATCACGAAGCTGACAGTATTCCTGACAAGTTTCCTTGGAAGTAACAAACCTCAAAACTGAAATCTGGGCCTTCAAAATCTAGGGCGCCCCTGGTCTCCAGGGGCTCTAGTGCTCCAGAGTTAGAAATTTTTTGATAATTTTCATCCTGGCAAAAAAACTCCTCCGAGACAAAGCTCTATTTTACACTTATCTCACCATAGATTCTTCATTTGAGCATTTTAGGCTTAGACTTCAACATCTGGTCTCTCGCCATCTGCCATTGACGACCTCAGAATTATCATTTCTCCATTTGAAAAAGTGAAAACCACCCACTAGACTTAAACTGAGTTTTAACTAAAACTGACTTCACCATTGTAATCGTGAAGCAAAATAAGCCAATCAAAACAATTTTCAGTCTATTATGATGAGTTTCAAAATTTAGGGTTTTATAGCCTGAAACAAGGGTGCTTGAAAACCCTAATTTTCAATTTTTTCAAATTTCACAAGTATCTTCCCGACATCAAATTGACACAAAGTCCATACTTGATTTGCCCAAAAACAGTGTTTTGACATCATTTTAACAAGGTTTAGACTCTTTTAAGCAAAATGCCGTAATGAAGCAAAAAATTTGGTTTGGGTACAACACAATTAAATGAGATCATAATATAATAATCATGTAGAGGCTACTTTCCAAACATGGAAGGTACACACTACATTACATGCATGATATAACAAATATTATTTCATCAATAATGAACCACCTCCAAGGTGCTCCAATAATCAAAAGCATAACATAAAATGTCAAATTGAGAATTCTTTCAACTCTCGAGAGCTTCAAGAATGGACAAATGGAGGAATATTACTCACCTCCCAACCATTTTACCATTGTAGAGCGCAATAGATCTATACCACTATAGGCAACCCGTGAGCTACAAAGAAGATCATAAATGCACCACTAACAAGGTCAAGGCTTAGACACATACAAAGTGTACACGACAACACTCATGCCAATCACACATCAAATGTGGCCACCCACACCAAATCAAGCACATATAAGACAATGCATGACACACACACACTCCAATCAATGCATATACATGAATGATCACAAATCATGTTAGATATCAAAATGCAACAAGGGAAGGACAATAATCCTAGGCATAAGACAAGGAGTGTCAACACAATTGCCCAATGGTGTTGTGGGAAATTTGGGAATAGAGCTTCCTCAATGAAGATATTCATGACGTTCACCAACTCTTAGAGTTGTGACTCGTCCTTCGCCACTAGATAGAACCTTTGAGAGTGTTCCAATCCTAGCATGAAAAAGTCTTATCAATTAATCAATTTACTCAATGTGTCATTAGTTATGACTTCATTAAACCCTACTACCATGTTTGTTCTTGTAGTTCCTTTGTACTGTGGCAAACGAGCATTGGATCATCCTGCACACGTGAACCCCCATGGGGGCATCCGTCGGTGCATCATCAACCATGTTCGGAAGTTGCGAGTGATGCCTACGTCGTCCACAAGATGTGCCGGAGGCTGGTCCTAGTCATTCGCCTCGTCATTTGAAGGGATGATGTTGGCGATGGTCGACCATCGACGATCGCCCGACCGCGTAGCGCTCCTCACGGCTCATGTGTAAGAAGGGACCATGGGCGTGGTGGTCTGAATAATGTCGAACTATCTCATAACCCTCTGCCAATAGGAGGCATAATAATATAATGAGTGCAACCTAATAAAAAACAGTTGCGTTGCAGGTACCATAGATACCTATGGTCATCCACCCATCTAAACGATCTATACGACCGCCATTGGACCAATGAGCCATGGGCATTGTATAGCCCCTTACTCTGGGACACTCGACTAGTCGAGTGCATGTAATGTGAGCAAAAGCCCACACCTATAGCAGGGTGCATGCATTGAGGCTCACATACTCACAGTGGACGGACCTACCCAACTCGTGGTACAAGTGCGTGAGCATGCTATGACCCCACGTGAAGACTGTTCGGTGATCCTCCATCGCCTTGATGGTATGGATGAGGTCCTCGTGAAGGTGAGAGCCCTGCCCATCCATGGTGACTCGCATGGCCACTGTGACTACCATTGCACGTCGTACAAGGGGGACCACCACGTTGCCTTGCTCGAACTAGCGTATGTATGTGTGGCCAATCCCATCGCCGTCGTCCTGGTGCCCTGAACAGTACTGAACACCCTCAACACGCTCATGAGTAGAGTGTGTGTCATCTAGAGCCACCCGTTGTCCATGGATGGGTAGGCCGGTGATGCGGTATACATCCTCCAGGGTGATAATCATCTCACTCGTCGGTAGCTAGAATGTTGAGGTGCTAGCATCCCACTGCTCCATCAATGCCATGAGCATGCGGTCATGAAACAAGATCTCTGGCATGGTGTACACATACCAGAGGCCAACTTGTCGAAGATGCCACTCCTCCTGGGACATGTGCTGCCCTTGATCTCGTATACATCCTCTAGGGTGATAGTCATCTCACCCGTCGGTAGCTAGAATGTCGAGGTGGTAGCATCCCACTACTCCATTAATGCCATGAGCATGTGGTCATGAAACATCTCTGGCATGGTGTACACATACTAGAGGCCAACTTGTCGAAGATGCCACCTGTCTGTCGGGGTGCTACTTGATCTTCGGATAATCCTGCAAAGATGGGAAAAAGATTTAAGTCAAAGTCCATCTTCTTTATAAAAATTCTAATTCAACCTTTGAGATGCAGGTGCGTCACGATAGTGTCTGAGGTCCACCATTGATGGCTAGCTGGATGCCAGCGCATGAGGCAGACTCTAGAGCATCTGAAGGCTTCCAACGTGTAGGCGGGACACCAACATGTCGACAGGATGCATTCGCGCCGCCGGTAGGCTTGCACTTAGCTGTGTGCAAAAAATTACTAAAAAATGCTTAAAAATGTACAAAAATTGAGATTTTCGGATTCACTTGGGTGACCTCGCGGCCCTCAGCAATTGCCTGTCGTAGCTAGTCGATCCTAGGCTCCTCGTAGTCTCGTTTGCATGGCATTTTGTTGGCATTTCTCTCACAAAATCAACAAAACTCCTGCAGTGAATAGTGAAAATGACCCTTCTAGAGGCCCACTCGGGTATATATGGGCCCCCTAGGGCAAATTTTTCCTGGTGATCGTGGTACCCCGTTTTTCTTGATTTTACCCCACCAAGTTGGGGGAAAAACCAGGAGGGGGCATATACTCACTCCATCATATTTTCCTTCCAAACCACCAAATTTTTTTCTTGAGCATTCTTCTCGCCTTGGTAGCTTCTTCCGATTTTTGAGCTGACCTAAAATTTGAGTTTTTTAGAACAAAATTTTGCCTGAGCTTTCACATCAGTTTCTGTAATTTTCACTGAGCTTGATTGATGGGGGCATTGTTAGTACTCGCTTGCTCGACCTTGGCGGCCTCTACAGTATCCTTTTTGGCATGCAAATCCGTGATTTTTTTGTGTTTGTTTTCATTTCTACTTTAGTGTGGTTGATTTTTCCCAAAATCTAGACCACTAAAGTGGGGGCAAAATGTAATGTTGTAAAATTGGACCCTGGGGGCAATTTCAGATTTGTGCATTTGACCTCTGCATTTATTACACCTAGTCGCATTTATGACAAGAACCTTATGGGTCGGAATTTAGTGATTTTAACTCCATAAGGACCAATGATGAAGCGACAATAGTTCACCACCTCGTTTCTTGAAAAACGATGTGTTGGATGCCTACGCGATGCATAGACGTTTGCGCGGCGCGCTAGTGTCCCTGTGTTTTTCTAAGTTTGAAATGAGGAATCTTGGAATCTTTGGCTCACGACACATGTCCTTGCAGCCAAAACCCGACAGTAACGGCTCCTCCCGCCCATGCAGCAACACAAAACTCATTCCTTTGCCTCATTTTGCAAGTTCTTGGATTCTAGCACTTCACTCTCTCACTTTGCCTCTACATTCTTGCTCTTCTTTTCTCAATCTTGCTTCCACGATGAAGCTCTGCTGGACTGAGGTCCCTCCAACAACCAAAGCTCTCTTGCAAGCAATCAACAGTGCATCCCTCAAATCAAGAGGGGGCCGTAGACTGTTGGTAACACTCTCTTGCTCCTTGTCTATTTGCGAATAGATAACTTATTGCAGCTTTATTTGGTGATACATATTCTCCTCCTTGAGTGGGGTTTGCTTTTATCACTTTGAATTTGTTTACCTTTTGTCCATTTTCTCTATCTTTTTGGCTGTCTGTGGAGGTGGGAACACCAAAATAGGGGTTTGATTGCGGCAAACCCCAAAACAGCTCCAACATTTTCCCTTGTTCGTCTTGTGTGCAGGTTGTCCGAGCAAAGCTTGGAGGAAGATCTCAAACGTAGGACCCTTGGTAAGTTGGTTCTCCGTTTCCTTGTGTATTTCCTAGCATTTCCTACTTTCTGTTAATTTAGTTGAACAAATGGACCCCAGACCTAAGCTAGTTAGTAGGTCTGTAGTGTTTCTGTCTGAAGGTTTAGCACTATGTTCGTACAGACTCCAACGTGCCTCTCGAACTCTAGCCTACTGTGTTGGCGTCTTGATCTCGCGCTAGCGTCCTTTGGCTGAGAGTTGCTCCTTTTGTGACAGAGATTCATTATCTTGTTTTCTCGGTCTTTGAAACAGTTTGTTCGATCATTCTATTTGATATTCTGCCTTCAGGCTATTCTTTGCAATTTCTTCATTCCACCTTCTAACCGATTAAATGAAATCCGAGGTAGTTTAGGGTGGTTCGTTCCTTGGAATTCTCTTGGAAAGCAAGAGACTCGTGAGCAGCGAATCCCCCTTCTCTACACTTCCATACACTCCACAGGCTGTTGATGACCATAGAACTCAAGGCCTCTTGCACCTTCACAAGTCATTTTAAGATGATTGTGTGAGATGCAAATTGAGTTTTGACCATAGTTACGAGACTCGGACTCGGTTCGGACTCGGCAAGGGTGACTAGACTCGGAGACGTGGCGACTCGGGACCGGGACTCCGACTCGGACTCGACGCAGACTCGGCAAAATGAAAAAAAGTTGAAAAAACCCTAGAAATTTAGAGATTTTTAAGGATTTATAACTTGTTTCAAGCACCCTTTATTGAATACAACACAAATAAAAGTAAATTTGATCACATGCACAAGTATACAACGATCACATAAGTATAAAGTACACAAATTGTAGTTGCGCTACTGAAGGAAATAGCATACTTAGATATATAAAATTAGTCAAATGTATACAAAACTCATGGAATATGAAATCCATGACATCAAATGTTCTATACAAATATGAAATATCAAAAGTAAAACAATAGCTATAAGTCTATGACTCTATGGCATAGTGGTATAAAATTAGTCAAATGTATACAAAACTCATGGAATATGAAATCCATGACATCAAATGTTCTATACAAATATGAAATATCAAAAGTAAAACAATAGCTATAAGTCTATGACTCTATGGCATAGTGGAGCCAACATCCTTCTTACGAGGGCGTTTAAGGGTCCTGGATGATGTGGCAGCTGCAGTCATAGTCTCTGCCTGTGTCTGACTCTCCATGCCACTCTCACCAATAGCAGCTATGTCTCCTTGTGCTCTAGCCTCCTCTTCAGCCATGGCTACAACCTCAACCTCTCTCTGCCTGGTCCACCCAATCAAGGTCCTCATCACTAAAGACTGCATCTGTAGCCTCAGTGATCCACTCAGACTGTGGATCAACCTCCTCTAGATTGATTGGGGTGTTGTCATGGTCAAAAAGCTTTCTGTATTGGAGCCGAAGGTTGTAATGAACATATACCAAGTCATTCATCCTCTCCACTGTCAATCTATTGCGCTTCGTGGAGTGTATGTGCTCAAACATACTCCAATTGCGCTCACAACCAGATGAACTGCATGGCTGGCTCAATATACGAATGGCAATGGATTGCAGGTTCGGTGTATCAGAACCAAACATCTCCCACCATCTATCTGAGATGAGAAAAAGAAACAAAATCAATCTCATTTCAAGTTTCAAGTTCAAGTTCAACATTTAATAATACATTATAATATAAAAGGATGAAAATTATGCCCTTAAATATATTTTTACCTGGCAGTAATGTTGGCCTATTATCTTTGCACATTTGACGTGCAAAGAAGTCTCCTCGTGCCTTAGTGAAGGCATCTATCTCCTGCACTATCTATGTAGTAACAACAGGCAACATCCGCTCTACCGTCGAGTAGGGCCCACTAAGAACCTCTCTATCTGCACGAAAATCACGGTGAAATTGGAAGGCCGGATTTAGGAAACATGCGGTTGCATGGATGGGCCTATGAAGTTGGTTTGGCCATCTCCTATCAATGATATCCCAAATGGGACAATACTTCTCCTCAACTCCACCATAGACTGATCTAATGGCCTCTTTGGCCCTATCCATGCCCTCATATATGTAGCCCATTGCGGGCTTCTCCCCATCTGCAACTTGTAGGAGAACTAGCAAGGGCTCAATAAACTGCAAAGTGCAAACATGTTTCACAAATAAGTGTGAACGAAAATAAACAAGTAAAAGTAAGATATGATTAAAAATTAAAACATAATAAAGAATTAAATTTTACCTTCACAATCTCGTCCACTAGTGTCCAAAACCCTTGCTCATAAAAAATGCAATTAGCCACAACAATCCCTGCAGTGCTTGTAGTAAAGGATGAGGAAGACCACTCCTCACTAGTAAACATGCGCCTTAAAGCTGCCTTTGACCGAATCAAGGATTGCATCGTGATAAAATTTGTTGCAAACCTAGTGATGGCAGGACGAGACAACTCCCTCAACCCCGTGTATTGCCTTATAAGGTTAAGCACCCATGTGTGATTGTATACAAATTTGCAAACATTTTTTGCTGCATCCACACATGTTTTGATCCATGAGAGCTTGCCAAGATCCTCCAACATGAGGTCAATGCAATGGGCAGCACATGGAGTCCAAAATATAGTAGGGTGCCTCTCCATCAATAATCTACTAGCAGCAACATAATTTGCTGCATTATCTGTCACCACTTGCATTACATTCTCTTCCCCCACATCAGCTATCACCTCCTCTTTAGCCTCACATAGGTATGTGGCATTTTTGAATTGGGAAGAAGCATCAATGGACTTCATGAAGACAATGTCACCTGAAAAAATAAGCAAAACCAATTATTCAATAAATTAAAAAACATAAATCAGCCATATTAAGTTATTAATCACTAAATCAAATTCAAATTTCAATGCATTGAGGGAAGTACAATTACCTCTGGAGGAAACTAGGAAATTAAGCAGCGTCCTATTTCTCCTATCGGTCCAACCATCAGTCATGATGGTGCAACCAATCCTCCTCCACTGCACGCGTTGCTCCTCTAATTGTGCTTTCACATCTGCCACCTTTTGAGTCAAAAGTGGGCCCTTTAATTCATCTTCACTAGGGGCTTTGAACCCCGCCCCACATATGGTTATGGCATCAATCATGTTTTGCCAGAAAAGTGACCTAAAACATGTCATAAATAAATTAATAAGTTACATAAGTATTGTAAAATGAAAAGTTTTAAGTTTTTAACTTTAAATTTGAATTTGATAATGAGATATATCTAGATTCTAAAATTTAAATATAAATTTCAAAACAATTAAACGAAAAATAATTACCTAGCTACATGGAAGGGAATGGTGCAGTAGTGCCAAAAGTCTATAATTGTCTTTTTTGCTGCATCATGTGCATCCTTGTTCCAACCCATGCTCTCAAGCGACGGTTGGGAACCAGGAGTAGTGCGTGGTACAAAATATGAGTCCACCCTCGATTTACGAACTCTAGGGCCAATGCTAATACTGCCACTACTACTAGTAGTAGCAACACCACCAGCACTAGGAGTACGCATAGGCATAGCTGGTGCAGAAGCAGAAGCAGAAGCACTAGCACAAGCACTAGCACTAGGACGGTATGGAGGCATGGAAGAAGCATCTCCAACAGCACCAAGTCCCTGTCCAACTCCAACACTCGCCAACCCCTGCCTCTGTTTCTTTTTCATTTCTTTTTGCATTTCAAAAGTTTCTAATTGCACTTGCACTTCATGAACAACCTCAGGAGGTGCTACAGTGCAGTCCACTGCATCATAGATGGGTATGCGTGCAAGATGGTATTTTAATCTAGTTATGCCTCCATGATTTATTGTTTTGCAATAGTTACATTTTGCTTCTCCTCTTTTCATTCCGAGAAAGATTTCAGCATGTTTCCAAGCAGGGTTTTTTCTGATTGGGGTTTGAGACATTGTGAAAATAATAATATGGTTTGATTTGCAAATGAATGTGGCTGCAATAACAAGTAGGGTTTTTAAAATTATTTAAGTTGCAAGTAGGTTTGTAAAAAAAAAATGCAAACTCAAAAAAACAATGATTTTACAAATTACACTGAATTATTTGTTAAAAAAACACAAAAAAAACCAATTAAAATCAAACTTACCTCTTAGATTTGGCTTGGAATGCAATGCAAACTCCTCCCAATCACTGGTAATGAGCTCTCAATGCACCTCCTTGCTGGTATGAAGCTTCCCAAATGATATATGACCCTGGATTTGTCTTCAACAGCGTGCTGGTTGCCCTCTCTTCTCCTCCTATTTTTCTTCACAACTCTCTCTTCTCCTCCTATTTTGCCAAATGAATGAATGAGGTTGCTTTTAGGGTTGGGGAGATAATATAAGACAAAAAAAAAACAAACTTAAACTTTCATTTTTTGTTTTTTTATTGGATTTTTTGCTTGCTGCCGCTGGCCGCGTCCAGGGATCGGGACTCGCCTCGATGTGGCGCGTGCAGCGAGTCCGGCCTGGACGTGGTTGGACGCGGCCGCGTCCGCGCCTGCGCTCCCAAGACTTGGCCAAGGGTGCGCGGCTCAAGACTCGCCGAGTTCAGGCGAGTCCAGGCGAGTCTCGTAACACTGGTATCGACAACGCAACATGGTCTAAAAAATACAAGTCACAAATCAACAATGAAAAATATAGCTTAGAAAATTAAAACATATTAAAAAATCAAATTTAAATTACCTTCAACAACTCCAACTTGGGGAAGGTCCTGAAGATACCTTGTGACATATGATGATTAGTCACATACATTTGGATCTGCTCGCCCTTCGTGTAGATTTGTTTGACCCACTCAATTTGTGTGCCAATCTTTTGCAATATTAAATTGAGTGGACTGCACACGGTGTCCAAAAAATGTGACTATATGTACCTTCCACTATATGTTGGTGTAAATAAAGTCTTTTACCTAGTTAATTCATTACTAGGGGATTTAGGGGACTTATTTACATGTTAAGTTTACTTAGTTCCTAGGAAGGAATCTTTCTAGAAGGTGTTAGTTGTCATTAGATCTTATCTTATTTTTGACTTGTAACACGTGTCCTAGGTAGTAGAGATAAGTTGTCACATGTCATAGGATTAAGACACTTGTCATAATCCTGTTTAATCTTGTGTCTCACCTTGTCTATATAACCAGGTGGTCTCATACATTGTATATAATACATTATTGGAGTGAATTCCATTGCAATCTTGAGCATTGCATATTGATCTCTCGTGCTTTCATGAAGTGCCTAGATCTTGGGTGGCTAAAATCTTCAGCCAAATCTTGCATGGTGAGGAGTTATTCTATACCAACTTTTACATTATAGACCCAACTGCCCTACAATTTTTAGCACTGTTTGTTATGACTTGGACAACATTTTCAGACCCCACCATTTCAATGGATTCTATGAGGATATTTGCAATAAAACTTGCATCTTTTATTTGCCCCTCACAATCGACTGCCTTCAAAAACATTGCCCCTTTAGGGGACACTGCTATAACATTGATCAATGGTCTATTTTTGCAATCTTTCCATCCATCAAAAATGATGGACATACCTATTTCAGGCCATGTATCCTTGATTACTCTTAATGATGCCTCTATTGAAGCTTTCTCCTTCGCTAATAAGGTGGTTTGCACCTTTTCATACGTAGGACTAACATAATCAAAAGTCGTATTGGAAATGGTTGTCACTATTGTCCGCCAATAAGGTGATCTAACAAGGTTGAAAGGAAGTCCATTGCCATAAATGCAATGAGCAATGCTCTGATTTGCAATCTCCCTTGCTTCATTTTTGAAGGCATTCTCCAATGGGCCTCTTTTTCATGTAATTGAAACATTATCTTCTTTAGAAGATGGTGGCATTTGCATGAAAGGATGTGGGCCAGCTAGTTGTGATAAGCCACTAGGAGGTCTTTGCAAGCTTCTCTTGGCAAGAGGATGTGCCATAGACTTTGATTTATTACATGCCATGTTAGCCTCCTCTTGTTCTTTAATATAAGCCAATATTTGGTGTTTTGGCAGCCCTTTTTTATTGGGCCTGAGACAAACTTTTATTCGGTGCAAAGGAATAACGCATAAATGACCTTTCACTCGAAAGTATGAGCTCTTATATTGAGTTCCACATTGGTTACAATGCCAAACATAACCCCCACCACGAGGAATTTGCTGAATCATTGTTGTATGTCGCCAAAGAGGTGACGATGCATCATATTTCAATTGACTCTTTGCATCTGGGCCAACTGAATTAGAACTATCGGCCATTCTATATGAACCTAAAATTAAAAAAAATTACAAATTAACAACACAACTAATTTTTTTTAGAAAAAATTGGCATTATAACCCCTTATTATACATTAAAAGTTCATAAAATTCAAAACTTACCAAAAAAACAAAAAATAACTTAAAAAATCTTGAAAAAAATTATTGAAAAAATTTGAAATAAGATGAAAGATTCACTCACCTTTGATGTTTAGATCTTCTTTGTGTAGCTATTTTTCTCTTGTTGTAGGTCTAACTCCTTCGTAGCTGTAATGTCCCCTTTTGGGGTTACCCTAAATCTTGCCCTAGAATCACAAGCTTAATGTAGTTAGGATTATAATCTTGGCTTTAGGTCTTGTAATCATGTTAGATAATATTGGAAATATAATTCACGTGATTTGAACATAATAAATGCCTTGTCTATTTAAAATACATAACTATTCCAAGACTATCTAAACTACCAATATCCATAATGCGTAGTGGAAATTTCATTCATAATAGGACCTGGATGAGAAGTAGGATAAGTCCACCCAAAGCTATCTATCTCAGCCCAAGGGCACAAGCGTCCAACCAAGACAACCCACCACTTGGCCTCGAGCGGCAGGAACGTCTAGACCAAGACAATTCCACCCTCGGAAAGTAGGATAAGTCCACCCAAAGCTATCTATCTCAGCCCAAGGGCACAAGCGTCCAACCAAGACAACCCACCACTTGGCCTCGAGTGGCAGGAACGTCTAAACCAAGACAATTCCACCCTCGGAGTGGCGTGCTTAGTGGATACACTTGTACTTGCTTTTTCTATCCATGTTTGTCTTATCCATCCTCTTTATGATTGAGACTCCTTGGTTCCATCCTAACAATCAATCATAGTTTGGCTTGATAGGAGAGCCTTGGAGGGGGTGCTTGTAAACTATTGAACCCACCCCTTGGCCCCAAGTGGCAGGAACGCCCGACCAAGACAATTCCACCCTTGAGGTAGCCTACTTAGCATGGGAGGCTTGTAAACTGCATCCTCCTAACTTGATTCCCTCTACCTTACACTTGATTGATCATAGGATAAAGATATATATAAATATATATATAATCTATTTTTATATTAAAATCATAATTACTTATAAGGCTCAATAATTTCTGCAAGGATCATTATTGCATAATCGTATATAATTCACATATCTAAACATATACATATATATCCATAATTATTATTAAGTAATTTCTAGACTTACAATAATTACTCCTGTAGATACATATTATTTATATATATATTTACTTATCCATATAGATATATATTTATGTTGTACCCAAACCAAATTTTTTGCTTCATCAAGGCATTTTGCATTTGAAAGTCTAAACCTTGCTAATATGTTGTAAAACACAGTTTTGGGCAATATCAAGCATGGAGTTTTTGTCAATAGTTTGTCAGTCAAAGTCAGTTATATTGAACAAAACCTGAAGCAGAGACTCAAAATGAAGATCTTCACGATGGAGGAGCATCTCACGACGACATTTCATATTGCAGACGGTCATGTTAATGATCGAAACAGAGTTTTTAAAGATCAAATCAGGGAGATTTCTCAGTGGAAAAGCCCAAAAGCGCAAGTATAGCTCAGGGGCGCCCAGCTTATTGGAGGTCAAGATTCTGGTTAAAATGTTCAAGCATCCAGTCAATCTCTTCAGAATCAGTTTGGCTATCCGTTGAGCTATCCAGCGAAGCATTCCGAGAACCACAACTCCGGTTATCAGCGACAGAAGTTAAAATCCCTAAATTTTAGGAGATGAGAATTTTGCTCTTTTCAGGCAAAAGCGCGCCTCTAGCCTGAGGGCGCCCATCTTGAAGCAGGGGTAAATCTCGACAGTTTCGTGCCGGATGTAGTCAATCCGTTCACAATTAGTCTGCTTATCCGAGATATCAAGCACAGTCATCCGACTCTTAGAGTTCAGGCGGCAGTCGTCCAAAGATCAGCTTAAAATGGGTTTTCGTTTGAGCTATAGTTTATGCCCGGTGCAAATACGAGGGCTGGTGGCTTAAAGGACCCTCCGGATGCGAGGAATTACGTGAAATGAGTCACTTCACAACATGTTAGTATTCTGGTCCAGCTCACTTATAGCGCATCATTCGGCAACCGATCCGGCGTTCCCCGGTGGTGCGTGGCAGAGATTCTACCAAACACGTAATTTTACGGGCGGACCAACAAATGGTTTTCAGTGTATTTTCATAGTCTTAAAGAGCCTAGCCTTTAGGCTGGTCAAACGAGCCCGTTCACGTTCGAAGTCTTCACGACTATTGAGCGTAATCAATTTATCTTTCCAACGAGCCTAGCCGTCAGCCTTCAGCATTTGGCAGTCGCTTGTGCGTGTGAGGTCTTTGGTGTAATACTGCAAAGTGAAGATGTTCGGAAAATGGCTAAGTCTGGGAGCGGTAATTTTATTTAAAATACGCTTCCGCGCGGGAGTTTTGAGGGCCCTTACGAACGTGGTTGAAGCGGTGATTTTGAATCCCGGGTCATCCCGACTCAGAGTTATCGACCCGTCAAAGTAGAATTATTTTGATGAAGCGTTTGATTTTTAGTCAAAATGACACCGGTCTAACCATGAGCCGGGGCACTTTTACTTTGAGGCCCTTAACACAGCTTTCAAGCTGGCGTCGTTGCATCACGATTCGTTGGATCACGAGGGTATCTCCGATCATGCGTGAGCCGTCTCATATCGGCGGGGTTTACCGTTCCGCATGGCGGCCGTTTGAAGTGTCGGATGGCGGTTTAGGAAAAATGGCTAAGTGCGGAACCGAAGTAAAGCAATTTGTCAGTGCGCCCTAATTTTTTCAGGGGTTAAGCGATGTAGTTTTCGGTTATGTCTCAGCCGAGACATTTCTTCCTTGTTCAGTAGGCTTTCCAATGAATTCATCAGCTCAGTCTCAGCATCACCCGGTCATCCGGAAATCAATGTCGAAGTTGGCCAGTCGTGACAGTGCTGTCAGCTATAAAATAGGGAGTTAGTAAAAAATGAAGTATCTTGAGCAAATGGACGCCTATGTGCTCAAGAGATGACTTTTCGGAATCAGTAAAGTCAAAAGATGAATCTCAGAGCTTCAACCAGTTTGTCAACTGAAGTTCAAGAATATGTCTATTTTTAGCGCCATTGCATGATAATAAGTATTTTATTATTATTTTCAAATTTGAACTTCCAGTCAGTGGCAGTCGAACTGAAGGGCAACCAATCAGAGGTTTTCTATTCTGGTTAGGGTTTATGAGTTCTTGCAGTCACAATTCAGTGCGAATTCCTTCTTATTTATACATGGCGCCATCTTCATTGTTCTTCACAAAGCTTTCAAAGAGAAAATTCGATTTCATTAAGAGAAATTTAATCTTAAGTGAATTCGTGGTTTTCAATTTCAAGTTCATATTTTCAAAGGAAATCGAAGTTATCAATTTTCAAAGCAACTTCAGAGAATTCGAATTTTGTTAAAGGAGATTCATATTTAATATTCAAAGGCAAAATCGTAATTCCTCAAAGGCGCAAAATTCAAAGATAAATTCGTGATTTCTCATATTTTCAAAGGCGCACTTCCAAAGCAATTCGCAATTCCTTGATTCTCAAAGGCAATTCCAAATTCTCAAAGGCGTATTCAATTATCAAACAAATCAAAAGGCGAATCCTCAAATTAATACAAATTCGTATTTTCTTCAAGGAAATTCGAATTTCTTCATATTTAAAAAGGCGCAAATTTCAAGAGGAGAAATTTGTGGTTTTCAATAACAAGGCGAATTCTTCCAGTCAGAGGCAAAATCTTCATCAATTCACAGAGGCGATTTTACCTAACATAGTCTTTTTGCAGATTCAAAGTTCACAATTATCAGTTATTCAAAGAAATCTTGAGCGATTTTCACAGAAGGCTTCATAAAAACGTCTTTTTCATCCTTCAGATCTCAGATTTCTCACAAAATACATAGTGCATGTTCCTAAAATTGGCGAATTTGGCAA